>JAEACV010000625.1:0-27642 GCA_016432835.1 Brassica nigra
AGTCAGCGGCTTTGAACCGTTCATCTCGCTCCACGGATAAGTGACACCATTTCTACGAAACATTGAAGGGAAACAAAGAAGAATGGTCGAGCAATGTGAAAAGCTTTCCAACGGTTGAAACAATACCTGGCCCTCCACCAGTCCTCGAAACCCGTTGGAAGGTGTACCTCTTACCTACTCTATATCGCGGTTCATGCAACGGTCGGTGGCGATACGGGGAAGAGCGGCGAACAAAACCAATCTTACATAAGCAAAGCGTTAGATCGCGAGCTTCGATACCGTAATGGAAAAATTAGCATTAGCCGTCATAACCTCGGCAAAAACTAAGACCATATTTCCAGTCTCATACTATAGTGGTTCCTCCACGTTCCCTTCTGGATAATCATGGTCGAGTCAATCCGGTAGGCTTTCATAAAATGGGCAATCGGTGAGTGAATCTGACGTCGGTATCATGGGGCGTGTCAAAGTCCCAAGTACTTGCGGTTCTTGGTAGAGTTACCCACTAGAAGCATGACTAACGAGGAACCAAACTTCAACTTGGGTCCTCCGTCGGCGGATCTTCATCCAAACAAGGATCGGAATCAGTCTGACTCACCTCTCACAACGGAAATCCTAGAACAGTCTTTCCGATTGGCTTTTCATGCTTCAAACAATGAGGCAGAATACGAAGCACTCATCGCGGGCTTGCGCTGGCCCATAGGTTAAGAATCCGTAATATTCCGTTTACTAGCGATTCTCGGTTAGTCGCCAATCAATACAGCGGAGAATATGAGGCAAAGAGGCGAAAGGATGGGCCATATCTAAAACTTCGTCGAAACTGGCTCGAAATTTCGACCAGTTCGCCCGACCAAATTCCTAAACTGAGAAGCGTCAGGCGGCCTTGGCTGCCACCGCCTCAAGCTCAGATCGAGGGCTCAAAGAGTAATCGGTTAATTCGCCGAGAATCCAAGCATCGGACCACCAGTGGTGATCAATCTAATCGAGGCGAGATTGAAGATCAGGAAGAAGGTCGAAAGATCGGCGAGGAAGCGGATGTGAACCCGACCAGTATGGCTGCGACAGCCTTGGTTAGAACAATCGAGGCTTTATATAGTGAATGGAACCTTACCGGCCGAAAAACGACTCGTAAAGTGAAAACCAACGACGCGATGCGTCCCGAGGAGAATTTATATGGTGTTTCTCTGGTCCTCTCATGGCATGCGCGAGAAAGGAAAGAATCATGAAGGAGGTCCGGATCATGCGGAAATCGATACGGCGGAAGATCTCATGGTTAAAATCAAGCGCCACGGTTATTATTGGCCAACTGATGACAGGCCTTTTCAGGTCCTAATCAAATGTTGTAGAATACAAGATGTCAATCCAATTAAGAGATTCTAATGCAAAGGGAATAAGTTCATGCTTAATCTAAGTCTATCAAGATGAGAGGATGATTGAGAAACTAAGACAATATTAAAATGCAATAAAAGATTGAACTTTCTTTCTTATGAGGAGAGAGACCCATGGGTGTAGGGACTTGATATCAAATGATTAAGCTTCAATCCAAGATGCTAACTCTTCAATCAATCTAATCCTTATGCCTAGACAACAAAGCTAAGCAAGCTCATCCCTAGATGAATGCTCTTTGCAATGATCACCCAAGTACACCAAATCCCTTTGGCTGTAATGATCAAAGCAAACATGGAGAATGAGTCTAATAGCAATCCTAGCTCCTTTGACAACTAATCCCTTAGGCAAAGCAAGCTAAAAGCATAGATGAGTTGGTTCAGGCATTTCATAGAACACCTTCGGGCATGAAATGCCTATAGCTCTATGCTTGAGAGGCCAACTCAAATATAGCTTTAAAACACCTAATCTATGCAAGGAAATGATAGATCTAACAATAGACACCTTGGATCTAACAATCACTCTCTATCACCTAACCCATGGATCTTGGAAGGATCTACTCACTAATCCACATGCTTACTCTTAAATCCATGATAGATTCAAGCTTAAACATATAGAAAGAAAGGATATGAAATCAAACAATCAAAACACAAGATGAGATGAGATTAAGAATCAAGATGAAACTTTACTCAAGAGGTTTAATGTGTTCTTTGATAGATAATGAGATAAGTCCCTCAAAGGGGATACAAGAGTATTTATATGGGGCTTGGAAACCCTTAGAAACATAAAATAAAATTACTAAAAGGTCCTTGGCCAACTTGATTTTCAACCAATGAGAAGCTAGGAAGAAAGGAAGAAGCTGAGCCACCCTGGCAGGCTGGACTGGTCCATGGCGGGTGTGACCAGCCGGGTATGTCCTGCTCGTCCGGCGTCCAGGCCGTCGCGGCCTCTTTAGGCGGTGTGTTGGCGGCGTGGTGGGCGTCCAGCTGGTGGCAGGGCGTGCGGGTGGTGCTGGCGGGTGATACTAGTCGGGTGTCTTCTGGTGCTTGGGTAGGAGGACTGTGGGACGTCCGAGTGTCCTGGTCCGTGGGTAGAAAGGATTAGTCGAGGTGCCGGGTAAGTGCAGGTCGGTGTCCATCCGTCCGTGATCTCTAAGCCGTCTTGGTCCGTTCGCCCGTGTGTCCTTGACCGGGTGCACTCCATCGCGGGTAGTGGTGGCGGGTGTGTGGAGCCGTCGGGGATCTCATCTCGGGTGTGTGAGGCCGGGTACACTCCTGGCGTCCATCATCTCTCGCCCAACCCGTGCGGGTAGGTTAGGTCGGGTGCCCAGGTCGGGTGTCTTGACATGCTTCCAATGAATCGATCATAACTTCTCCAATATGGCTCCAAATGACTTGAAACCACCTCCATTGGAAAGCTAACTCAAAATGCTGTATCTCCACCAAATCTTAGCATCAGAAGATATGTCTAAGGCCTCCGTCCATGCTCATCTTTGTCTTGATCAGATCATGGATTGACTTCTCTTTTCATGGCCAAACTTGATTCTTCACCTCTTTTTGGGCCATAAGGCTTCCAAACACCTCAAATCACACCAAAGCATACTCCAACACCTGATAAGGACAAATGAATGCAAAATGGACCTAAAGATGCCTAATGCCTAACCTAAATGAGCAAAAATGCATAAGATATGATAGCTAAAAACATGTAAATATGCAAGACATCAACTCCCCCACACTAGACCTTTGCTTGTCCTCAAGTAAACTTTTCAAACACAAGGGGGGTGGATGCAAGGATGGGAACAAAGCCACAGGAAACACTCATAGCACTCAACCTGACATCCTAAAGAAACATAGCAAATAGCATGAGCAAAACTTTCTTATTATGCTCTAGCTTCACAAGGCCTATCAATGACTCTTATGCCTCTACACAAGATGCAATGCCTATCAACCAACATGTTCTCTTATCCAGCCCTCACATTGATTCACACACACACACACAAGGTGAAGTCTCACAAATGGGCACATGATCTCAATCATTTGGCTTGGTGATCAAATGGTCTAATATGGATGAAAAGGAGGGTTCAATGCATCATTTCAAGGTGGCAATCACTCAAAAATCAAGGAGCTTGATCATTATGCAAAATTTATCTAAGACTAGGAGCAATTCATGCATACATGGATCCATCCTCATCATTCTACCCAAATCTAAGTGATTACAAGTTCTACACCCTCTTAATTCATCCCATAACCCAAAATGAAAACATACTCACATCACTCACCCAATGAACATTTTCTTTCTCATGATGCTACCTCTAAGGACCTCTATTCACATTCTAAGCTCTAACTCTTAAATCTTTCCTTCCCACTATCTTATTGAATCTTTTTTTTTTTTTTTTTTTTTTTTTTTTTTCTTTTCTTTTTTTTTTTTTTTTTTACATGAAGGGAAGGTCAAAAACATTATACAAGAGCTTTCTATAATTTTTTTTTTTCTGTTCTAGGTCCCTAGGGTGTTTCTTCCTCAATACATTCTTTGTTCATCAATCTCAACATTGTTACATTCCAAACCCAAGATATAAACCATTAAGTAACAAAAACTTCACTCACCATCCTAAGCTAGCTCTAATGATGACCCTATGCTAGCAAGAGATGAGAACAAATCCATGTCGCCCCAATACTCTCAAGATTTTGCACATGACAAGCTATCAAAGAGGCCTCACTCAAGCAAATCAATGTAGGCTTCAAAGAATGGATAGGGTTCAAGGGTAAGGGAGTGCCATTTGGGTTAACAAAGGGTGGTACAATGGAAAAGATAACCCAAATGTGTATGAGATCCATGATCAAGTATGCAAATGCCCATATGCAAGAGAGATTAAGTTCATTCAAGTCTAAGTTCAGGATGGAGCTGGTCTTAAGAACAATGCCAATATCAAGCAAGCAAGCAAGTTTCAAGAAGAGTTTTCAAGGCACAAAGCATGCAAGCTTTTCAAAGATGCTTAAGCTACTTGATATGTTTAACTAGTGTCAAATTCAGTGCAAGAGTGTTCTTTACAAGGCAATGCTCCATATGCAAATGAATGCAACCTATATGCTCTAGACTCAATCTTAAGGATGCAAGTGAAAATCTACATGGTTCAAAATTTAAAATTTTTGGATTTTCTATGCACTTATGAATGTACAATGCAATGCATGAGACTCAAGATCACAAAGCAAACATGATCAAATATCGGTACCTCCCCACACTTAAATCACAGTCTCTTGTGTGATTAAGAGTAAGAGGTACCTCAACAAAACAAAATCAAATGTATATACAAAGGGTTGGAGTAATACCACACAAGGAGAGTTGGGCATGGTGCTTGTGGCATGACTAGAAGCTGGCTTGGTTCATAGCAACTAGAGGAGGCTGCTACATGGATCATGGGGCTCAAGTGGTTCACCACCATTCTTCTCTCCTCTAGTGCTTGGCTCAACCTGAAAACTTTGACCACTTTTATTAAAACTTAAAGAGAATTGAAATTTCAAAACTATGTACAAGGATAACCATGGGACTTCCTCCCAAGTGAGCTTGTTTTGAGTCACTTAGCTTGACTACCTTGTCTCTTGAACTAGTGAGAAGGAGGATCCTTCCCACCTTCAAGTGTGATGGTGAGGACTTGAGAGAGAGCTCTTGAAGCTTGATTGGGTCATCTTGGAGCTGAGGAGTGATGATGGCTCTAGCATTTGAGAATGGTGTGGACCTGCCCTTATGCTTGATCTTGTACTCAATGGCTCCATCCTTGAGCTTCTTTGGATGGAGAGTGATAGTGTGTGAGAGCAAATCAAGAGGTGGAGGATGAGGCTCTTTCACTATCTTCTTCTTGCCATGAGTGGCCTTTGAGGCTCCACCCATCCCTCTCTTTTAGCACTTTCCAAGTGCTCAACACACAACTCCTTAGAACACTCTCCATCAAGACCTTCTTTCTTACCAACAACCTCTTCATCTTGGGGCTTCTCAACAGCTTGTGCAGCACGAGTTGTTGTCCCACAATAGTCTGATTCGTGGGGGCTGGAGAGGATAGGAGACAGCTTTGTTGACATGCATGAGAGTGACCTTCTTGTTGGGAAAGTCAATGCAAGCTCCAACTGTTGTGAGGAAAGGAGTGCCAGGATCAAAGGGACTCTTTCTTCAGATGTCATCTTCAAAACAGTGAGGTCAATAGGTATGGTGCATGATCCAATCTTCAAGGGAAGTCCTTGATTATGCCAAGTGGGGTTGTAGAAGAGGAATCCCCAAAGATGAGAGGAGGAGTATCTGTTTCCATACTTTCAATCCCAATATTCTGCACCATATCCAAGGAGATGACATTCACACTAGCTCCACTATCAACAAGAGCATCATCCATAGTTAGTTGACCAAGAGAGCAAGACAATGTGAACTTCCCTTGAGACTCAAGCTTAGGGAGGGACTTGGGAGGGATTGGTGGATCAATCTTCAGAAGTGAGATGTCCAAAAGCTCAGCCACTTTAGCTTGGTGGGTGAGAATGTCTTGTATGAGCATCATTTGGACATGAGCAGCATGCATATTGCTGATCTCTGGAAGCTTGACTCCAATATCACTAAGATCCTTCCGAACTTTGAGATCACTTTCTTTTGAGCTTTGGTGGGAAATCTTTGAGGGTAAGGGAGCTTGTCATATGGTGATAGCTCAACCTCATTGTCTTCTTCCTTCACTTCTTTCAGCTTGGGGTTAGCACTCTTCTCAACTTGTGTCTCAACCTTAGGCTCATCAATCCTTCCTTGAACCTTCTTATCAGCTCTCTTCACAACTCTAGCTTCAGCTGTGGCCACAACCAGTCTCTTATCATTTTCAATCTGATTTCCAAGCACGAGCCTCTCAATCTCATCAACATCATTCTTATGATCACTCAATGCAATCCCTGAAGAAGTGGAGATGATAACATTGCAAGTGTCCTTAGGGTTCTTCTCTGGTTTCCCTGGTAGAGATCCCATTGGATTCTTGGAGGATGAAGACATGGATGTAACTTGGCTCTCCAAAGCTTTGAGGTGAGAGGCAAGTTGCATGTACTTGTTGTTGAGGTCAGAATAGGTTCCATCAATCTTAGCATGGATGTTCTTGAATTCATCACCAATGGTCTTAGCATTTCGTTCTTGAGCTTCCAAGAGTTGCTTGAACATGGACTCCAAATTTGAACTTGGAACCTGAGCTGGAGAAGAGCCTCCTTGGGGCTGAGTAGGCTGGTTTGCTTGGTAACCTCCTTGTTGATTGTTGTAGTAAGGTCTTTGCTGGTAGTTGTTTTGGTATTGGAAGTTAGGCTCCTTCCTATACCATGTGCCATTAGAATTGATGAAACACAGCTCCTCTTGTCCTTCTACACCATGAACTTCAGTAGTTCTAGCAGGCTGTTTCTGTTGCTGGTTCCCAATGGAGTGAAGCTGCTCTTGCTTAGCCTTCTCTACAAGAAGCTTGTCCAACTTTTCTTGGAGACTTCAGGGTCTTTCTTGTGTGCTGATCATCTTCATCAGTGCCTCTGTTGGCCCTATCATGCTCCTCACTGTAGACTGAGTCACTCCTGGCCATGTTTTCCACCAGCTCCTCAGCATCCTGCTCAGTTCTGCCCAAAAGAACCCATTGCTGGCTGTGTCCAATCTGCTCCTGAACTCTGGTAGAGCACCTCTGTAGAAGGTACTAAGCAAACTCTCCTTGGTGAAGCCATGATGTGGGCATTGAGACCAATAGCCCTTGAACCTCTCCCATGCTTCACTAAAGCTCTCAAGGTTCTTCTGCTGAAAGCTAGAGATCTCATTTCTGATCTTGGCTGTTCTTGAGGTAGAAAATTTCTCTAGGAATGCTCTCTTGCACTCATTCCAAGTAGTGATGGAGTCACTTGGAACAGCCTTCTCCCATAGATGTGCCTTGTCTCCCAAAGAGAATGGAAACAACCTCAGCTTGAAAGCATCTTCAGAGACTCCATTAATCTTGGACAAGCTACAGTAGCTATCAAATGTGTCCAAGTGATCAAGGGGATCCTCCACAGCAAGGCCATGGAACTTGTTGTTCTCAATCAAATGCAGTAGGCCTGCTTTGATCTCAAAGTTGTTGTTCTCCACAGCTGGTGCTTTGATTCCCAACCTATGACCATGAATGTGAGGTTGGTCATAGGCTCCAATGGCTCTTGCTTGGCGTGGTTGGTGATGTGGCTGGCGTGGTGGTCTAGGATTGTCAGCTCTTGGACCATTGTCTCCTTGGACATTATCATCTTGAGGCAGATTCTCCATCTCAAACCCCAACCTTTGAAGATGAGCCTGTGCTCTACTTCTCTTCTTTGTCTAGCTATCTCCCTCTCAAGTGCAGCAATCTCTTCAACAGTAGGAACCAAGTTGGATGCCCTCTGCTTCTTGTTATCATACACCTGAAAGTCAAAGATAGAAGAGGCAAGAACCAATATCACAAGATACAATAAAATAAAAATGACTTAGTCTCAAGCAAATAACTAAATCCCAATGTCAAAATCAACTTAGAAGTTGTAATTTGATGACAGGCCTTTTCAGGTCCTAATCAAATGTTGTAGAATACAAGATGTCAATCCAATTCTAAGAGATTCTAATGCAAAGGGAATACAAGTTCATGCTTAATCTAAGTCTATCAAGATGAGAGGATGATTGAGAAACTAAGACAATATTAAAAATACAATAAAAGATTGAACTTTCTTTCTTATGAGGAGAGTGAGACCCATGGGTGTAGGGACTTGATATCAAATGATTAAGCTTCAATCCAAGATGCTAACTCTTCAATCAATCTAATCCTTATGCCTAGACAACAAAGCTAAGCAAGCTCTATCCCTAGATGAATGCTCTTTTGCAATGATCACCCAAGTACACCAAATCCCTTTGGCTGTAATGATCAAAGCAAACATGGAGAATGAGTCTAATAGCAATCCTAGCTCCTTTGACAACTAATCCCTTAGGCAAAGCAAGCTAAAAGCATAGATGAGTTGGTTCAGGCATTTCATAGAACACCTTCGGGCATGAAATGCCTATAGCTCTATGCTTGAGAGGCCAACTCAAATATAGCTTTAAAACACCTAATCTATGCAAGGAAATGATAGATCTAACAATAGACACCTTGGATCTAACTTAATCACTCTCTATCACCTAACCCATGGATCTTGGAAGGATCTACTCACTAATCCACATGCTTGCTCTTAAATCCATGATAGATTCAAGCTCAAACATATAGAGAAAGAAAGGATATGAAATCAAACAATCAAAACACAAGATGAGATGAGATTAAGAATCAAGATGAAACTTTACTCAAGAGGTTTAATGTGTTCTTTGATAGATAATGAGATAAGTCCCTCAAAGGGGATACAAGAGTATTTATATGGGGCTTGGAAACCCTTAGAAACATAAAATAAAATTACTAAAAGGTCCTTGGCCAACTTGATTTTCAACCAATGAGAAGCTAGGAAGAAAGGAAGAAGCTGAGCCACCCTGGCAGGCTGGACTGGTCCATGGCGGGTGTGACCAGCCGGTATGTCCTGCTCGTCCGTCCAGGCGTCTTTAGGCGGCGGCGTGGTGGGCGTCCAGCTGGTGGCGGGGCGTGCGGGTGGTGCTGGCGGGTGATACTAGTCGGGTGTCTTCTGGTGCTTGGAGGACTGTGGGACGTCCGAGTGTCCTGGTCCGTGGGTAGAAAGGATTAGTCGAGGTGCCGGGTAAGTGCAGGTCGGTGTCCATCCGTCCGTGATCTCTAAGCCGTCGGGTCCGTTCGCCCGTGTGTCCTTGACGGGTGCACTCCATGCGCGGTAGTGGTGGCCGGTGTGTGGAGCCGTCGCGGGATCTCATCTCGGGTGTGTGAGGCCGGGTACACTCCCTGGCGTCCATCATCTCGCAACCCGTGCGGGTAGGTTAGGTCAGGTGCCCAGGTCGGGTGTCTTGACATGCTTCCAATGAATCGATCATAACTTCTCCAATATGGCTCCAAATGACTTGAAACCACCTCCATTAGAAAGCTAACTCAAAATGCTGTATCTCCACCAAATCTTAGCATCAGAAGATATGTCTAAGGCCTCCGTCCATGCTCATCTTTGTCTTGATCAGATCATGGATTGACTTCTCTTTTCATGGCCAAACTTGATTCTTCACCTCTTTTTGGGCCATAAGGCTTCCAAACACCTCAAATCACACCAAAGCATACTCCAACACCTGATAAGGACAAATGAATGCAAAATGGACCTAAAGATGCCTAATGCCTAACCTAAATGAGCAAAAATGCATAAGATATGATAGCTAAAAACATGTAAATATGCAAGACATCACCAACCATGGTAAAGACTGCAAGAAATTCGCCGAAGTCGCGAGAAAGAAATGCCAAAGGCATGCTCAACAATCCATCAACCGCGGAGATCCTCTCCTCAATCTCGTCCCCTATCCTTTCATGCGATGGTCCATGGACATCGTCGGACCTATGCACCCATCAAAACAAAAGCTTCCTCCTAGTCCTACGGTTTCTTTTCCAAATGGGTAGAAGCAGAATCCTACGAAGTATCAAGGACACACAAGTCGAGAACCGATGCGGAAACATATCATAACTAGACATGGGGTCCGTACAAAATCGTAACAGATAATGGATCTCAATTTATCTCTACTCGATTGAAGCATTCTGCGAAAAATGGAAAATACGACTTACAAAGTCAATTCCCAGATATCCGCAATGCAATGGACAGGCAGAAACCATCAACAAAACCGTCCTTGGCCGGACTCAAACGCCTAGGCGCCAAGAAGGGCGATGGGCGAAGAGCTCGAAGGAGTTCTTTGGTCGCATCATTACAACCCCAAGGCGACTCTGGGTGAAACTCCATTAAGCCCTCGTTCTGAGCGGAATGTATGATCCCATGAGTAGAATTCCCGAGATGCGGAGAAGATTCCTCCCGAAAGAAAGGATTTAAGCGGCTATGATGCTGGACAATCTCGATCTCATCAATGGCGCCGCGACCAGGCACTCATTCGAATCCAGAATGACCAGCAGCGCTGCCATAGTACTACAACTCAAGCGTCGCCATCGCAGGTTCAAAGAAGCGATTTAGTCTTCACGAAAGTCTTCAAAACACTGCGAGAGCGAAGCGGAAGGCGGGAGCAAACTGGGAAGGACCGTACAAAGTCATAAAAGTAGTCCGACCAGGCTCATACCAAATCAAACATGCAAGGCGTCAAAATCCGAGAACTTGGAATGCGATGCACCTCAAAAATACTACCAATAAGCGATAAAGCGTGGTACAAAGAACTTCTGAGATGGCGATCCTAGACAAAGTGCGTGAGCAACGCCAATCGGCAGATTCAGCTATCCCCAATTTAAAAGGGTGGGTACTCGTATACTCCCACAAATTTGAAGACTCTAAAATTTTGAAACTTTTCCGCGACTTTTCAAAATCAGCGAAGCGGCCACAACAACGGATCTAGTATCCGCTAGCGATTATCACATCCAAAACAAATCCCGGATGGCCAACACTTCACGCACTGTGAATGTAGGCGCTTCTCCTGGGCCAAACGACCCCTTGGTCCTGTCCAAGCGAAAACAACAGTTTTCTGGCTGCGAACATTCGCGAACATCCCAAAGCCATGGCGTTTCAACCACGAGATGCGGCATAAGGAAAAATCAACCTTCAGCACTGCGAGGCGTCGCTAGCGGAAGGACATTCTTTCCCCAAAACATTGCAGGCGAAATCTTGAACTCTAGCGTCCTACGGACAAATAGCAGCGCCGGGGTAGGCTCTCTTACATCCGACAAGGATAAACATAGCCTATACAAAATCAAAATTTTGGTCTAGCTCTTACGTAAAGGAAGTAGCTCGACTCGCAAAATAAATCATATAAGCCGACAACAATTCGGATTTTAAGCGGTACAAGTCAGGTTAAAATGCAAAGCGAACAAAACGAAAGCCGATTTGTCATCAAAGCCTCAGTCCGAGTAAACCTAGGTCTTGCCTAAACCCAGCCACGCTGGATCTTGACATCTCACAGACATAGTATGGTATCGAGATCAAAATTTGTCTCTTCACTTAAGCTATTCGTTTCACGAGTTTTTCGCATAATCGGTAAACCGGAAAATCTCGCTTTATGCGAACAATAGATGCGGGGATCATCGGAGAACTAGGAATGAGGCGACAACTCACACCTCTTTCTCATCCTTCAAAAACTGAAGTTCATAAATAATCGAAAGCGTTTCATAGATTGAGACTGCGAAATTCAAACAAAACCCCAAAAGGGGCGATTGAAGCCACCAGCGGCCAGTCGGTAAATACATCATGGCCTCTTAAGCGGCGAAACACATAAAACGAAATCCCAGAAGGGATTGATAAACCTAGACGTTCCCGGGCGTCATCTTCATCCTCACTCGCGGCGGGGACAGCCTGCGCCATCGCCTCCCTCGGTCGCCGCGCTACCGCCTCGTCGGCGCCAACCTGCAAATCTTCTCCCGCTCCTGATCTTCTGAGTTTTGAGGTCGGAGCTAGGGTGCATTCGGCTTGCAGGCGGCGAGGATCGAATCGAAATCTCCCTCGGTGGCGCCCTCTCCTTTACAGGCGATAGTCGGCTTCCTCAAGTCAAAGGCGGGGCCTCATTTCCTCGAAGCAACTTCGAGCTCATTCAAACTCCCTCGATCCCGCTAAAGCCAAGTCCCTCTTGCGGATGGCTATCAAGGACTCAAACAGGATGGTCATCCTCGTCGGATGACCATAGAAGTCGTCGCTGGCATCGGGCAACCTCCGAGGATCTACGGCTCATCTCCTCGTGAGCTGAACCTTCTCCGAAGGCGGCGGACTTACTCCTCTTCTCTTTCTTCACCTTGAATAGCGAACTTCGCGGTCTTCCCAGGTCGCTCAAGATCGCTGATCTGAACCTCGCTGGGGCGTCTGGGCAGCATGGGTGTCCTCGACGATGCAATGCAGCCTTAATGCGGCAGCACTTCTGCGACTCCAGTTCCCGATAGGCGAATGACTTCCGACCCTTTTCGCCAAGCATTCCGTCAATCATCGACACAAACTGCCAAAAGGAAGGAGTAAGTATCA
The DNA here is from genome assembly GCA_016432835.1 of Brassica nigra. Lineage (NCBI taxonomy): Eukaryota > Viridiplantae > Streptophyta > Magnoliopsida > Brassicales > Brassicaceae > Brassica > Brassica nigra. Next base: position 12,444 of record JAEACV010000625.1, read on the forward strand.
TCGTAAAAAAAGCGGTGCAAATGCGGACAAATTAAAATCGAACCTTGGAGCGATGGCGCCAGCGGCTCGAGTTGCTTTCCTCGCTCTTCGCACCCGCTTCTTTTGCTCGGACGCCGCGCCAGCCCTTGCCCTTCCCTTAAGCGGCGGCACCAGCCGGCAGTCCCAGACAAGTTCCCTCTTCGCGGGGAAGAGGTGCAGATCTCAGCGTCCTCTCTTCCGGAGATCACGATCGAGCAGTCGAAGAACCCGATGGATGGATCTGAACATCAAGAGTCTGTTCAGGAACAATAACCCCTTCTATAGACGGGAGGGCACCGGATGGGACTTCGGGGCTGGGAACCGAAGGAGCAGGCAAAGGAGTTGGAGCCGCGGAAGGAACATCGGGCGTCTCAGTCCTCGCCGCTTTGAGCCTTCGCACACGCTGGGATAGCTTAGCCTTGAATGAATCAAACCCATCAGTCAGGGACGGGTAGCCTCTGAGCGGCCTGAACAGCGGGAGCTTGACTGGCCGGAACCGACGGAGCTTGGCCGGCCTCGCCCATCTCAACATCATAATCACTCTTTTCAACTTGGGATGAAGACATTTTCTTTCTTGAGAGAGAAGAAGAGAGAATTTGAAAAGATGTGAAGAATGAGAAGGAAGGCTGGCTATTAATAAGAAAAAGGGGTGATGACACAGGTTTCCTGCGGAAAAATCCTTAGCCGAAAATTTCGATTTTCAAAAATTCAAATCACTCGCCCGCAAAATCGTCTCGATCTTATGAGCTGGGGGCTAACTGTTGGGGTCAAAATGGTTATCTCGAAATCTACGGCCAAAGATCCTTCCAAACTTCGAAGATTTCCCGCCGAGCGACTAGCGGGGAAAGATCGAGCAATGGGAAACCCACGGACGACAAGATGGCTTGGCGCCGGCGGCACCCGCCGGCGCCCGGCGGCAGCGGAGCGGGCGGCGGCGGCCGCACCCGGCCTGCGGCGGCACCAACCTGGCGGCGGCACCGCCGGGCTGGCCTGGCGCCGGCGGCACCGCCTGGCGGCGGCATCCGTCCGGCGGCCTGGCGCCGGCGGCACCTCGCCTGGCGCGGTCCACGGCCCTCGTCCTGGTCTCGGTCCCATTGTGCTCGGTCCGATCCCATCTTGGCTTGTTCGGATCAATCCTCGTGAGTTTGGTACAATCAAGGCTACGGAATAAACATCTTTCGATTCGGTTGGAATCATCCTCAATGTTTTACGATGGAAACTGGAGGGATTGGATTTCTCGTAGAAGATATTGTATAAAACAAAGATCGATTAACTTGAACATCGATCCTTTAAGCTATCGGTTTATTCTCGAGAAAGATCATCTTTCGAAATCGTATAAAACGTTTAACGACTTAAGACAAGTCCACAACTTACTTACGATTTTTCAGAATTCAGGCCTAATCAGGCTACGACGGTTTATCCGATTTCCCGAAACATCGGATAAACATCAAGTCATCTAAAGATAGCGGAAAACTCGAAGATGATTACGAAGACCGACGAAAATGGAACATTTCCTCAAGAGATAAGCTTGGGCCCAAAGGCGAGGCCCATCGTCCTAAGGCAAACCGACCTAGGAGTGGGTATATAAGGAGAGCAAGAGCAGAGGAGAAGATGATCCGAAAAATCCGAGAATTAGACTTAGAGCATTCCGCTAGCTTAGAAGGATTAGGGCTTAGGTGGTTAGACTAGCGGAGCAAGGCTTAGGACGTTTGGCTGCCTGCGACTCTATATTTTTCTTTAATCGCAACTCTCTCTGTCTTTCGGAAAATCCTTGTACTCGTAGCTTTCATCTAATAAAACGCCTTCGGGCAAATATTTCAACTCTTATTTTTATCTATTGAACTTTCTCGATTTTGTGTGGCAACGCAGAGAATCCGGACCTTCAAGGAAAGTCGGGTTTACTTGGCTTTCCTCCGCAATCTTATTTATCAGAAATTGACGGTGTGAATTTCGGTTCCCACAGCTAGTACATCAGACACTTTCTTCAATAACCGGGCTGAAACTTCAGCTTGCCTCTTCACAGTCCTTTTCAGCTCTTTGCACTTGTTGGTGAGCTTGAAAATGGTCCTATCTTGAGCCTTGTTCCACCTCTGGAGGATTTTAATGTGGTCATGAGCCTGGCGTAGGGGTCCAAGGGGCAGGAGACTGGTGCAATGCTCAAGCTTGTAACGAGGAGGGCCAAAAAGATGAGCAGTGGTGCTTCTGGTGTACTCCTCTTCATAAGCATTCTGCTTGCTTGCATCCTTATCACCTTTGGGAATGTTCACAGGGAAAAGGGGTCCATGACTCCTAAGGAGGTGTTCCTCACTGATGTCAAAGCTGATGTCTCTTGTAGTGCTCAAGGAAGTGAGTTGTGGGCTAGGAAGCAACAGCTCAGCCTTCTTGCCACCCCTTGAGTAAGAGTAGACACATCTCCCTTTAAATCGTCCACTTAGAAATTGAGCCTTCCTCAGGTAAGCTCCATCCAAGAAAGTAGGATGGTAAGCTATTAATGGGGTTATCCAGCCACCAATACCAATCTGAGGTCCGGAGTCACGGTTTGTCCAAGCCCAGCTCTTGTAGTGCATGAGGCTGTACAAGGAAACCAACCATACCAAAATCTGAGTAGAAATCATCCGGGACACTAGGGGCTGTGGAGAGGAAACAAAGTGGTGGGCGGTTTGGTGAAGGAATCTCAACTCGTCTCCAGCAACATTCCCTACTTCCTTCTTCTGGAAGAGGGTGTGGTTAAGCAACCTGTGGAGGTAGCGCATAGTGGGATGCCTAATAGCTCCATTCTTCTCCTTCTTTTGGCCCCCTTTTCCTTGTCCTGTCAATAAGGTCCACATTGATTCAGCAATGGTCTTCTCCTTAGGGGCTGTCTTGAGTGTTGGAAGTGAAGGGTTTTTCTGATCCTCAAGGTCAAGAACTTCACTAATCTCTTTGAAAGACATGGAGTACACCTCACCCTCAATCTTGAATTTGATCTCTCCCCATCCTTGCTGTGCATGCTTGGAAGTGTGAAAAGTTGCTTCTAGTGTAGCCAAGAATTGGCAAGAGACTTCTTTGTGAGTGGGGTAAGCTGCTGAGTAGAGGCTGCCCGCCTTCATGTGCTGAAGCATTTCTTCAACATCATCATCAAGGTACAGCTCTTGCAAAATCATCTTGTGAACAAATCTGGTGGGGACCCAAGCAATGCCATTCCTCAAAAATTCTAGCAGCTCATCTTCAGTAGGTGTCTTGGACCTATCCCTCTTGTCATACTTTGATTTAGGATCAGCAACCTCATCATTAGAAGATATCTCATCCTCTTCACCTTCATTTCCTGCAATCATTGGTTTCTTGCCTTGCTTCTTTGCTCTAGCCCTTGCCAACTTCTCTTCTTTGTTGTGCTGGTTAAGGCTCTCTACAACTTCTTGCACAGGGTCTGGTGCTCTCCTAGGTGGAGTCATAGCCCTCATAGTGTGAGCAAGGGTATGATCACCTTTGTTGCTTGTCTTCTCAATCACAAGAGCTCCCACACTAGAATTTCTTGGTGCATTAGCTCTCTTTGGAGGAGCCTGCATGTGAGTACCATCAGCCACATTGTCTCCAACAGCTAATCTCTTTCCATCCCTTTTGGCTTGCTTGTGAGCACCATCAGCCACACTCTTATCAGCAACAACTTTCTTCCCATCATTCTTGGCTTGCTTTTGAGCACTTTCAGCCACACTCTTAGCAACCACAAATCTCTTCCCTTCTTTCTTGGCTTGTGCCTTCTTCCTTATCAGTGCCAAGGCTTGCTGGCGGCGCTCCTCCTCTGAACCAGGCTGTGAACCCAAAGATTTCCCAAACTGAGCAGTGTGTCTTGCTGCACGCTCTTGCTTCTCAACTTCAAGATCAGCTTCACTCTTTCGCCCCATTGGTACCTGAAAATTTAGACCTTGGAAAAGAGTAAGCTTGAGAAGGAAAAAGCTTTCAATATGAGGAATATGATCAAAAGTATAAGAATTACAACTCCAATGATCAATTACTCACAAGAAACAAACTTTTAAGCAAAAGGCTTTAGAACATCTTAGAGAATTCTCATGCTCAAAATTTTATATTTTTATTTTTTATGAGCAACAAGAACCTCTAAAAATCAAAACCACTCAATTAAGCACAATCAAGCTTGAAATGGCCTAAATTGAAGTTCTCCATCAACCTAGCATCCAATCTAACCTAAGAACAACCTAAAACAACCACTTTATGAAAACCCCCAAATCTCATGAACCCTAATTTTTCAAAGTTCAAATTAATCTCAATTCCACCATGAAATCAACTACCCAGCATGATATATAAGCTTTCCCTAGTCTAATTTACAAGAATCTAGCAAGAAAAGGCTCAAATTTCAAGTTCAAATTTTTAGGGTTCATTAGGGTTACGAATTTGAACTTAGAGATGCAATACCTTGCTTTGGATGAAGGATAAAGATGAAAAGATTCAAGGAATTAGAGCTAGGGAAGGAAGGAGTGGATGTGTGAAAAAAAATTTGTGATTTGGTTGAGATTTGACAAAGTTATGGGGATTTATGCTTTTGGAGGCTAGAGAGGATTATGATGTGAGGAAGAAGATAAAGTGAGGAGAGAGGGTGGCTTAGGGTTTTAAAATGTTTCTGAGTCGGTGGATGGGTGTTGGTCGGTTTAGGTGGGTTTGGGTCGGTTTAGGGGAAGAAACTTACCTTGGGTGCGGCGGGTCATCGCGGGTCGTGGGGCTCCGTCGGGTTGTTCGTGGGTCTTGGTCACGCGGAGAACGACCGTGTAAGCCTACCCGGTCCGTCCTGCTGTCTCCACGACCGGGTGCTGTTACCGGACGATGCACCCGTCCGTCCGTCCAATCACTCCGACCGGGTACCTTTACCCGGATGTCCGTCCGTCCGTTCTGGTTGTTTCACGACGGGTTCTTCTACCGGACGTCCGTCCCGGTCTGTCCCTTTCGTCCGTCCGTCCGCTTCCGACCGGGTGCTTTCACGGACACGCACCAGTCCGATAGTTCAGCGCGCTTCCGTCGGTAGGCGACCCGGTCCACCCTACCGTCCAACCTCCAAACAATTTTTTTTATTCAACCTCTTCTCAAAGCTTTATGCACTCATCCCCAAGCTATCACCATTCTCCAAGTTACTTAATTGAAAAAGAACAAATCCTAATGCATATATACAAGGATAACAATGGGACTTCCTCCCAAGTGAGCTTGTTTAAAGTCACTAGCTTGACTTTGCCTCCTTTGAGGTTAGGCAAGGGAGCATCGAGAGTGGGGTTGATGTCCCATCCTCCTTTGGTACTGTGGCCATGTATTCCTTGAGTCTCTGGCCATTCACTGTGAAGTCTCCACCATCCTTGTTCCAAAGCACAATGGCTCCATAAGGTCTCACTTCTTTGATCACAAATGGACCAGACCACCTTAACTTTAGCTTTCCTGAAACAACTTCAGTCTAGAGTTGTAAAGAAGCACTTGATCTCCTGCCTTGAACTCTCTTTTGAGGATGTGCCTGTCATGGAAAGCCTTAGTTTTTCCTTGTAGATCCTTGAGTTCTCAAAGGCATCCATCCTTATCTCATCCAGTTCATTTAGTTGAAGAAGTCTCTTCTCCTTTGCACACTTGATGTCAAAGGTTAGAAGCTTCACAGCCCACAATGCTTTGTATTCAAGCTCAACTGGCAGATGGCAAGACTTCCCATAGACAATGTTGAAAGGAGTAGTGCCTAGAGGAGTCTTGAATGCTGTTCTATATGTCCAAAGAGCATCATCAAGCTTGGCTGACCAATCCTTCCTCTTGGTTCCTACAACCTTTTCCAAGATTCCCTTGATTTTCTTGTTGGAGACCTCCACTTGGCCACTTTTTTGAAGGTGATAGGGTATTGCAACCTTGTGTTTCACTCCATTCTTCTTGAGAAGACCCTCAAATACCTTGTTGATGAAATGTGAACCTCCATCACTTATGAGCACTCTTGGAACTCCAAACCTTGGGAAGATATTACTCTTGAACATTTTGACCACCACTCTTGAATCATTTGTAGGACTTGCTATTGCTTCCACCCACTTTGATACATAGTCCACAGCCACCAAGATGTATTTGTTGCCATAAGAAGAAGGGAAGGGTCCCATGAAGTCAATCCCCCAAACATCAAACACTTCCACTTCAAGGATTGGGTTTTGGGGCATCTCATTCCCCTTAGTAATGTTCCCACTCCTTTGGCAAGAATCACATCTTGAAATGAAGTCTTGTGAGTCTCTGAACATGTGTGGCCACCAAAATCCAGCTTGTAGCACCTTTGAGACAGTCTTGAAAGTAGCAAAATGGCCTCCATAGGAAGATCCATGGCAATGTGAGAGGATTCCTTCAACTTCTTCTTCAGCCACCATTCTTCTATAAATCTGATCTTTGCATAGGGTGTAGAGGTATGGTTCATCCCAATAGTATCTCTTCAAGTCTTTGTAGAACTTCTTTTTCTCATACCCTTTAAGCCCCAATGGTTCCTTTCCAATGGCTAAGTAGTTAACCAAATCAGCATACCAAGGTAAGTTGTTCTCTTCAGCTGCCTTAACCTCTTCAATCTTTTTTCCAGTCTCAATGACTGCCACCACTGACATGATGGCCATGACATGCTCTTCTCTAAGTCCCTCATCAATAGGGATTCCACCTTCAATTCTCAACCTGGACAAGTGATCAGCAACTCAATTCTCAATCCCTGGCTTGTCTCTAATCTCCAAGTCAAACTCTTGAAGCAAAAGGATCCACTTTAGTAGTCTTGGCTTGGCATCCTTCTTTGCTAGGAGATGTCTCAAAGCTGCATGGTCAGTATACACAATGACCTTAGAACCCACCAGGTAGCTTCTGAATTTCTCAAAGGCGAAGACAATTGCCAGCATCTCTTTCTCTGTTGGGGCATACTTCATCTGTGCATCATTCAAGGTTTGGCTAGCGTAATAAATCACATGAGTTTTGCCATCCTTCTTCTGCCCCAGGACGGCCCCAACAGCAAAATCACTAGCATCACACATTATCTCAAAGGGAGGTCCCAATCAGGTGGCTGGACAATGGGAGCACTAACAAGGTCACCCTTTATCTTCTTGAAAGCCTCAAGACAGCCTTCATCAAAGCTGAAAGCGGCCTCCTTGCACAGCAACTTGGTTATGGGTCTAGCAGTCTTTGAGAAGTCCTTGATGAATCTTCTATAGAACCCAGCATGGCCAAGGAAGCTCCTGATGTCTTTCACAGTCTTTGGTGGTGGCAAGCTGACCATCACCTCAATCTTAGCCTTGTCCACTTCAATGCCCTTTTCTGAAATCTTGTGTCCAAGCACAATCCCTCTTTGACCATGAAATTACACTTCTCCCAATTCAGCACTAGGTTGGGGTCTTCACATCTCTGTAGGACCCTGCACAAGTTGGACAAACAAGCAGAAAACGAAGATCCGTAGACAGAGAAGTCATCCATGAATACCTCCACTATATCCTCAATGAGATCTGAGAAGATAGACATCATGCACCTTTGAAGGTTGCTGGAGCATTACATAACCCAAATGGCATCCTTCGATAAGCAAAGGTGCCATAGGGGCATGTGAATGTTGTCTTCTCTTGATCATTGGGATGTATGGGGATTTGGAAGAACCCTGAATACCCATCAAGAAAACAATAGAAAGGATGGTTTGCAAGCCTCTCAAGCATTTGATCAACGAATGGCAATGGAAAATGATCCTTTCTAGATGCAGAGTTGAGCTTTCTATAATCAATACACATCCTATGGCCAGTTATGGTTCTAGTTGGTATCAATTCATCCTTGTCATTTTAACCACCGTGATACCACCTTTCTTTGGAACTACATGCAGGGAGATACCCATTTAGAATCTGAAATAGGGTAGATAACACCAGCATCTAAGAGCTTAAGAATCTCCTTCTTTACAACATCCTTTAGGTTAGGATTCAACCTTCTTTGATGCTCTATAGAAGTCATTGATTCATCCTCTAGATGTATCCTAAGCATGCACAAAGAAGGTGATATCCCTTAATATCATCTAGTGAGTATCCAATTGCTTTTCTAAACCTTTTAAGTGCATTTAAAAGTTGAGAAAGCTCAAGTTCAGTAAGTTCACTACTCACAATGACAGGATATCACTCATTAGGGCATAGAAATGTACCTTACACCATGGGGAAGAGGTTTTAGCTCCACTTTTGGTGCCTTGAGCTCACTCCAATCATCTGATTTGGTGTTCTCTTGTTGAGAGGCTGAAACAGCTTGGTGCACCTCTTGTTTGAGCTCCTCATACTGGCCTTTATCAACAATCTTCTTGTGAGAATACAGCATGGCTACAATAGCCTCACTCTCTTTGTTCTCAACCACTTGGACCTCTTTATCCACTGTCAAAGCATGCTGCAAAGGGTCCTCAATTGTCAACTCTCAAGTGCCAATTCCTCAAGGAGCTCATCAGCAAGAGCTTCCATCTCCTCTATGTAAAACACTTGGCCTTGTACAGTTGACCTCTTCATTATCTCATTGATATCAAAATGGAGAGTGTGCTCTTTCCCCAAATGAAGATCAATCTTGCCTTCCTTCACATTGATAAGGGCTCCTGCTGTGGCTAAGAAAGGTCTTCCAAGGATCAAGGGTCTCTAGCTTCTTCATCCATCTCAAGAACAACAAAATCAGTAGGAATTTCACAATTTCCCACCATCACAGGGAGGTCTTCAAGGATACCAATGGGGAATTTGACTGGCGGTCAGCAAGCACCAAAGAGAGTTTGCACTTCTTGTATTGGATGAACCCAAGCTTCTTGGCAACAGATAGAGGCATGAGACTGACACTAGCTCCAAAATCACATAGACATCTCTCAAACATCAAAGGACCAATGGCACAAGGTAGGGTAAAGCAGCCTGGATCCTCTAGCTTCTTAGGGATTGTCAATCTCTGGATGATGGCACTGCACTCATGAGTAAGAACCATCATGCCTTCCATTTCCTTCTTCTTGGCAGCCACAACATCCTTCAAGAACTTGCTGTATTGAGGGACAAGCATGAAGGCATCAATGATTGGCATTGTGACTTGAACTTCTCATTTGCTTCTCAAAGAGTGCTTTGTACTTCTCCAAAAGTTGCCTCTTGAATCTTCCAGGAAATGGCAGCTTAGGTTCATAGGGAGGAGGAACAAAGAAGACTCTTTTGTTGGAGTGGCAACTTCATCATGCTTCAGTGCTTTCTTTCTTCTCCAACCTTTCCTTTACCCTTAGCTTCAACAATCTTTTCTAGAATCTCCTCATCAACTTTCTCATCTACAATCACAACATCATCATCAATGTTGATAGCCACCCCCCACTTAGTTTCTCACCATCCTTGGGGAGAGTTCTTGGAGGTAGCTCTCTACCACTTCTCAAGGTGATTGCCTTCATTGGTTCTTTGGGGTTTTGCTCAGCCTTTCCTGGTAATGTTCCTTGTTGGCGACTTGGCTGAGAGTTCATAGAAGCAAACTGATTCTCCAAAGCTCTAATCTTGTTGTTTAGCTCAGTGTAGCTGCTGTCAATCTTAGGTGAACAGTCTTGAACTCATGGCCAATGTCTTTGGCTGCTCTAGCTTGACCTTCCAACAATTGTTTGAACATAGCTTCCATAGATGAATCTGGAGCTTTAGCTTGGGAGGAGCTACCTTGAGCTTGAGTAGATTGATTGCCATGGTTTGCAAAACCAGGAGGAGGATTCTGCCTAGGCTGGTAGTTCCCTTGCTGAGTGTTTTGCTTTGGTTGATAGCCTCCTTGCTGGTTGTTGGGGTAAGACCTTTGCTGGTAGTTGTTGTACTGAAAGTTAGGCTCCTTCCTGTACCAAGAACCATTGTTGTTGATGAAGCAAAGCTCTTCTTGCCTTCTAACGCTTCAACTTCATTAACCTTAGGAGGAGTTTCTTGATTTGGACCACCCACAAAGTGAATCTGCTCCTGTTTGGCTTGGTTAGCAATCAGCAAGTCTATCTTCTCTTGCAAGGATTTGATTTCCTTCTTGGTCTGGTTGTCATCAGCTCTGGTTGTTCTATCAGCTCTGTCATGTTCTCCACTGTAAACTGAATCACTCTTGACCATGTTTTCCACCAGCTCCTCAGCATCTTTTCAGACCTGCCCAAGAAGAAACCATTGCTTGCTGTATCCAATCTTGCTCTAAACTCAGGAAGGGCACCTCTATAGAATGTGCTCAGCAAACTCTCCTTTGAGAAGCCATGGTGTGGGCACTCAGCTTGATACCCCTTTAACCTTTCCCATGCTTCACTAAAGCTTTCCAAGTTCTTCTGTGGAAACTAGAGATCTCATTCCTCAGCTTGGCTGTCCTTGATGTGGAGAAGAATTTCTCGAAGGCCTTCTTACAATCATCCCAAGTAGTGATGGAATCACTAGGTAGAGATTTCTCCCATTGGCGTGCCTTGTCTCCTAGAGAGAATGGAAACAACTTGAGCTTGAAGGCATCTTCTGACACACCATTGGTCTTGGACAAGCCACAATAGCTATCAAACTTGTCCAAGTGATCAAATGGGTCTTCTACATCCAAGCCATGGTACTTGTTGTTCTCAATCACACTCAACAAGCCTGACTTGATCTCAAAGTTATTAGCTTCCACAGCTGGTGCGGGATGCCCGTCCTGTTGCCATGAATGTGAGGACGGTCATAGGTGCCTATGGCTCTAGGCAGCTGTGGGTGTTGTTGTTGTTGGCTGTGGTCTAAGGTTGTCAGCTCCTTGACCATTGCCATCTTGGGGTTGATGCTGGTGATCATCCATCTCAAACCCCAACCTCTGAATGTGAGCCTGTTGCTCTTCTTCTCTTCTCCTTCTTGCTATTTCCCTCTAGTGTAGCTATCTCTTCAACAGTGGAACCAGGTTAGTTGCACCCTTCTTCTTGTTCATACACCTGAAAATCAAAGGAAGATGCAAAAGGAGAATCAATATCACAAGAAAAGAAAAATGATTTAGTCTCAAGCAAGTGACTAAATCCCAATGTCACAATCAACTTAGAATTTGTAACGGCGCAATTTGATGAAAGGACTTTTCTAAGGTCCTAATCAAATGATGTAGTATATAAGATTGTCGAACCAGTCCTAAGTGACAATGAAACAGAGGGAATGCAAGTCTATGCTTAATCTAAATGCAATCATTAGAGAGGATGATGATTAAACTAAAACAATAAGCAAAATGCAACAAAAGTAAAACTTTCTTTCTTATGAGGAGAGTGAGACCCATGGGTATAGGGACTTGATATCAAATGATTAAGCTTCAATCCAAGATGCTAACTTTTTAATTAATCTAATCCTTATGCCTAGACAACAAAACTAAGCAAGCTCTATCCCTAGATGAATGCTCTTTGCAATGATCACCCAAGTACACCAAATCCCTTTGGTTGTAATGATCAAAGCAAACAAGGAGAATGAGTCTAATAGCAATCCTAGCTTCTTTGACAACTAATCCCTTAGGCAAAGCAAGCTAAAAGCATAGATGAGTTGGTTCATGCATTTCATAGAACACCTTCGGGCATGAAATGCCTATAGCTCTATGTTTGAGAGGCCAACTCAAATATAGCTTTAAGAACACCAAATCAATGCAAGGAAATGATAGATCTAACACTAAACACCTTGGATCTAACTTAATCACTCTCTATCACCCTAACCCATGGATCTTAGATGGATCTACTCACTAATCCACATGCTTACTCTTAAACCCATGAGAGATTCAAGCTTAAACATATAGAGAAAGAAAGGAGATGAAATCAAACAATCAAGAACACAAAGATAAGATGAGATTATGAATCAAGATGAAACTTTACTCAAGAGGTTTATGTGTTCTTAGATAGAAAATGAGATCCCTCCCACATTAGGGATAACAAGGGTACTTATAGTTAGGCTTAAAAGCCCTAGAAACATAGATTAAGATTACTAAAAAGCCCTTAAGCTAAATGGGTCTAAACCAACAGGAAAGAGGCACAAAACTCGGTCAGGGTAGCAACATTACCATCCAACCCGGTCCAAGTTACCCGGCCGTCCAAGCTGGCCGCGTTCTATGCTCCGTCCGGGTTCCATGCCGTCCGTCTCACCCCGGTCGCCTCATCCCGGTCACCAGCACCTTCTTCACGACCGGGTACTCCTAGCCGGACAGGCCACCCCGGTCGTCCTCAGTTTGGACGCGTCTAGTTCTTCCGTCCGGGTGTTCGTACCCGGACGTGTCTCCCCGGCCGTCCAGCAGTCTTCATCGTCCGGGTGCTCCTACCCAGACTTGTCTCCCCGGACGTCTCTCGGCCTGGATGCGTCTAGTTCTTCCGTCCGGGTGTACGTACCCAGATGTGTCTCCCCGGCCGTCCAGCAGTCTTCATCGTCCGGGTGCTCCTACCCGGACGTGTCTCCCCGGACGTCCTGCAGCTCCTTATGGTCCGGGTGCTCGAGTTTGAACGCGGCATCCCGGTCATCCGTACGAGCTGGTCCGTCCTGATCCGTCCGGTGTGTGTAGCGGTCAAGGCTACTCTAACTCTTGGTTTTACTTCTCTTCTTATAGCCAATCTTGATTCTTCACTTCTTTTTGGGTCATAAGGTCTCCAAACACCTCAAATATCACCAAAACATACTCCAACACCTGATAGGGACAAATGAATGCAAAATGATCCTAGACAAGCCTAAACTTTAGCCTACAACTAAAAGAATGCAATAAAAGATGGCTAAATATATGAAAATATGCAAGACATCATGTATCTTCCATTTCTCACGAAGGCTTCGAACCGGTGGAAATGAATTAAGACCCATTGTCCGTTACAATTTCATAAGGGACTCCGTATCTGGTGATAATATGTTTCCATACGAAGTTCTCGACTTGTACGTCTTTGATGCTTGCGTAGGATTCTGCTTCCACCCACTTTGAAAAAAAATCTGTAAGCACTAGGAGGAAACGTTTCTGTTTTGAGTTGTGTAATGGTCCAACGATATCCATGGACCATCGCATAAAGGGATACAAAGATGAGATGGACGAGAGGACTTCCGCGGGTTGATGGATGGTGGGCGCATGTCTTTGGCATTTTTCTCACTTTCGTGCGAACTTGTCGCAGTCCTTGATCATAGTTGGCCAGTAATATCCGTGGCGTTTTATTTTGACTGCGAGCGATCACCTGCCAGAGTGGTTTCTGCAGGATCCGGAGTGAACCTCTTCCATCACCTTTCGCCTCCCCTCGGCACAGGTCATGAGTGGACTGGAGAATCTTCATTTGTAAATTTCTCCCTCTACGATCGCGTGCGTGCGGCTTGGGTTTGATTTTGCGTGCCGCCCATTTTTCGGCAGGTAGAGTTCTGTCGAGTATGTAGGCTCGGATTGGTTCTAGCCAAGTGCTATCGCAACCATACTCTGACTGATCCCTATCTTCTCCTACTGGGTCTTTGATTTCTTCCACACCTTCGATTTGTTCCCGATAAGATTAGCAATTACCGTCGATGAACTCAAAAACTTTCCGCAGAACCAGATCGCCTTCTTTGAACCTGCGGTGGCGAACGTTCGAGTTATAGTACTTAGCGGCAGCGTGCTGGTAATTCTGGATTCGTATGAGCGCTTGGTCTCGTCGTTCGTTGATGAGATCGAGCTCGTCCAGCAGCATTGGGCTGTTGACGTCTTCTCGCTCGAGGAGGAGTGTTCTCCGAACGCCGGGGAATTCTACTTCTGCTGGGATCATACATTCCGTTCCGTAGACGAGTTGGGGTTGTGATCATACAATGGAGTTTCCCCCGTTGCCCGTCTTGGGGTTGTGCGATGCGACCATAGGACTCCCTCGAGCTCTTCGGCCCATCGTCCCTTCTTGGCTTCCAAGCGCTTTTTCAATCCTTCGAGAACGGTTTTGTTGATGGTCTCCGCCTGACCATTACATTGCGGATACCTACGCGTTGATTTTTTCAAGCGTATCTTCCACTTCTCATAGAAGGCTTCGAATCGGGTGGAAATGAATTGAGACCCGTTGTCCGTTACAATTTCGTAAGGGACTCCGTATCTGGTGATAATATGTTTCCATACGAAGTTCTCGACTTGTACGTCTTTGATGCTTGCGTATGATTCTGCTTCCACCCACTTTGAAAAGAAATCTGTAAGCACTAGGAGGAAACGTTTCTGTTTTGAGTTGTGTAATGGTCCAACGATATCCATGGACCATCGCATAAAGGGATACGTAGATGAGATGGACGAGAGGACTTCCGCGGGTTGATGGATGGTGGGCGCACGTCTTTGGCATTTTTCGCACTTTCGTGCGAACTTGTCGCAGTCCTTGATCATAGTTGGCCAGTAATCTACATGGCGTTTTATTTTGATTGCGAGCGATCTCCCGCCAGAGTGGTTTCCGCAGGATCCAGAGTGGACCTCTTCCATCACCTATCTCGCTTTCTCCCCCTCGGCACAGGCCATGAGTGGACCGGAGAATCTCCATTTGTAAATTTCTCCCTCTACCATCACGTACCGTGCGGCTTGGGTTTTGATGTAGGCTTGGATTGGTTCTAGCCAAGGGCTATCGCAACCATACTCTGACTGATCCATATCTTCTCCTACTGGGTCTTCGATTTCTTCCGCACCTTCGATTTGTTCCCGGATCAGATTAGCAATTACCGGTGATCGATGCTCGGGTCGATGAACTTCGGCGGAATCAGCGTTTAGTCCGGGTCTGGCTCGATCGAGTGCAGCTAAGGCATCAGCCTGGGTATTCTCTAGCGAGGAATCTAGTCAAGGCAAATGATGAAGTCTGGGCCAGTCCTGGACGAGTTTTAGATATCGTCCATTCTTTCGTCCTAAAGCCGATTCTCCGCTGTATTGATTTGGCGACTAATTTGGAATCGCGGTAGGCATGGATGTTGTGAATCTTTAGGCCGTGAGCTAGTCACAGTCCTGCGATGAGTGCCTCATACCGGCCGTTGTTTGGCGTGGAATTCTAGCGAAGCGATTATTCTAGAATTTAGCCATCGGTGAAGTGAGCGAATCCGTTCCGGATCCTTGTTTGCCCACGATGAGCCATCGGCGTGAAGGATCCAAGTCGAATCTGGTTCCATGTTAGTCATATGTGGAACCGAAATTCACACCGTCGATTTTAATGAATAAAAGCGGAGGAAAGCCAAGTTAACCCGACTTTCCCTGAAGGTCAGTTCTCACGACAATAGCGACAAGTGACCGAATAAATGCGGAAAAGGTTTGTTAAGATTTGGGACTGAAC
>JAEACV010001050.1:0-35490 GCA_016432835.1 Brassica nigra
TGCAAATCTATGCTTAATCTATGTGCAACCATGATAAGAAGATGATCATGAACAAAGACAATGCTAAAATGCAATAAAAGAGTGAACTTTCTTTCTCAAGGAGGCACGAGATTCTTGGGACAAGGGAATTGACTTTGGGTGATCAAGCTTTAATCTAAGATGGCAAATATTCAATCAATCTAACACCTTAAGCCTAGACACAATCCTAAGCAATATCTATCTCTAGATGAATGCTCATTCACAAACATATCTCAAGCATCTAATCTCTTAGGTTGAATAATATGAAAGCAATCATTAAGAACTAGTCCATTAGCTATCTTAACACCTTTAACAACAAATCTCTTTGGTAAAGAATGTTAAAAGCATTGAAGAGTTGGTTCATGCATTTCATAGAACACCTTCGGGCATGAAATGCCTATAGCTCTATTTTGAAGAGGCCAACTCCAAAATAGCAAGAGGAACACTATACAAGCAAGGATCAAGAAGGATCTACCCTAGAACATCTTAGATCTACACCTAATCACCCTTAGTCTCCCAAACCCATGAATCTAGATAGATCTACTCACTAATAGCCATGGAAAACCTTAAAATCAATGATGATTCAAGGCTAAACATGATTAGAAGAAGATAATCTAATAAACACAAAAGAAATGAGATGAAAAGGATCAAAGATCCAAGATTTCTTCAAGATCTAAATGTGTTTTGAGAGAAAGAAGTTGTTCTCCTCAAGGAGATTACATAAGTGTTTATACATAGGCTTAGAAAACCTAGGAAAGTCCTTGGAGTCAAATAGGCTTCAGCCAATGGAAAACCATCTTGATTTTCGGTCAGGGGTTGAGCAAATGGCCCAACCCGGACCAGCCCTGTTCTGGTCGTCCAGCCGTCCCGACCGGGTAGCTCATCCTGGACCAGCCTTACCCGGACGTCCTGCCTTGTCCATCTCCAGCCGTCCCGACCTGGTAGCTCATCCCGGACCAGCCTTACGGACGTCCTGCCTTGTCCATCTCCAGCCGTCCCGACCGGGTAGCTCATCGGACCAGCCTTACCCGGACGTCCTGCCTTGTCCATCTCCAGCCGTCCCGACCGGTAGCTCATCTCGGACCAGCCTTACGGACGTCCTGTCTTGTCCATCTCCAGCCGTCCGACCGGGTTGCTCATCCCGGACCAGTCTTCCCACAGCTTGATGTGCTTCTAGTAAACTGATCATAACTCCTCCAATATAGCTCCACATGATTTGAAACCACTTCCAATGGAAAGCTAACTCAATTTTCTGTGTTTCCACAAAATCTTAGAAACAGAAGACATCTCTAAGGCCTCTGTCCATGCTCATCTTTTTCTTGACCAGATCATAAATTGACTTCTCTTTTCATGGCCAAACTTGATTCTTCACCTCTTTTTGGGCCATAAGGCTTCCAAACACCTCAAATCACACCAAAGCATAATCCAACACCTGATAAGGACAAATGAATGCAAAATGGACCTAAAGATGCCTAATGCCTAACTTATGTGATCAAAATGCACGAGATATGGATGCTAAAAGCATGTAAATATGCAAGATATCAACTCCCCACTAGACCTTTACTTGTCCTCAAGTAATCTTTTCAAAACACAAGGAGGAGAGACATAGAGATGGAAGCAAAGCCAAAAGAAACACTCATAGCAATCAACTTGACATCCTAAGGAAACATAGCAAATAGCATGAGCAAAACTATCTTATTATGCTCTAGCTTCACAAGGCCTATCAATTACTCTTATGCCTCTACACAAATGCAATGCTTATCAATCAACAAGTTCTCTCAACCAGCCCTCACATTGATTCACACACACACACTCAAGGTGAGTTCTCACAAATGGGCACATGATCTCAATCATTTGGCTAGGTGATCAAATGGTCTAAAATGGATGAAAAGGAGGGTTAAATGCAACTTTTTAAGGTGGCAATCACTCAAGAATCAAGGAGCTTGATCATTATGCAAAATTTATCTAAGACTAGGAGCAATTCATGCATACATGGATCCATCCTCATCATTCTACCCAATTCTAAGTGATTACAAGATCTACACCTTTTATTCATCCCATAACCCAAAATGAAAAACATTCTCATCACTCACCCATGAACAACTTTCTTTCCTTTGAAATTCAACCACAAAGGATCTCTATTCACTTTTCTAAGCTCTAACTCTTTAAGTTTTCCTTCTCCACTATCTTATTGAATCTTTCTATCTTTTTTTCTTTTTTCTTTCTTTTTTTTATATAGGGAAGGTCTCAAACATTACAAGAGCTTTCGTATTTTTTCTGTTCTATGTCCCTAGGGTTTATCTCTTTCTCAATGATACTCTTTTGTTCATAAATCTCAACATTGTCACATCCCAAACCCAAGATATAAACCTTTAAGGAACAAAAACCCCACTCAACATCCTAGAAGCTAGCTCAAATGATGACCCTATGCTAGCAGAGATGAGAACAAATCCATGTAAGCCCCAATACTCTCAAGATTTTGCACATGACAAACTATCAGAAAAGGTCTCACTCATGCAAATCAATGTAGGCTTCAAAGAATGGATAGGGTTCAAGGGTAAGGAAGTGCCATTTGGGTTAACAAAGAGTGGTATAAAGGGGAAAGATAACCCAAATGTGTATGAGATCCATGATCAAGTATGAAATGCCCATATGCAAGAGAAATTAAGTTCATTCAAGTCCAAGTTCAGGATGGAGCTGGTTTCAAGAACAATGTCAATATCAAGCAAGCAAGCAAGTTTCAAGAAGAGTTTTCAAGGCTCAAAGCATGCAAGCTTTTCAAAAGATGCTTAAGCTACTTGATATGTTTAACTAGGGTGCCAAATTCAGTGCAAACAAGTGTTCTTTACAAGGCAATGCTCCATATGCAAATGAATGCAACCTATATGCTCTAGACTCAATCTTAAGGATGCAAGTGATGCAATCTACATGATTCAAAAAAATTTATAATTTTTTGGATTTTCTATGCAAATATGAATGTACAATGCAATGCATGAGACTCTCAATCACAAAGCAAACATGATCAAATACTTGTTATCTTCAAAACAGTGAGGTCAATAGGTATGGTGCAGGATCAATCTTCAAGGGAAGTCCTTGATTATGCCAAGTGGGGTTGTAGAAGAAGAATCCCCAAAGGTGAGAGGAGGAGTATCTGGTTCTATGCTTTCAATCCCAAGACTCTTCACCATATCCACGGAAATGACATTCACACCAGCACCACTATCAACAAGAGCATCATCCATAGTTAGTTGACCAAGGGAGCAAGACAATGTGAACTTCCTTGAGATTCAAGCTTAGGGAGGGACTTTGGAGGGTTGGTGGATCAATCTTCAGAATGGAGATGTCCAAAAGCTCAGCCACTTCAGCCTGTTGGTCTAGAATGTCCTTGATGAGCATCATCTGGACATGAGCTTCCGCATACCTAATATCTCTGGAAGCTTGACTCCACATCACTAAGATCTTTCCTCAACTTTGAGATCACCTTCTTTTGAGCTTTGGTGAGAACTCTTTGGGGAAAGGGGCTTATCATAGGGTGATAGCTCAAACTCAGTGTCTTCCTGCTTCACTTCTTTCAGCTTGTTGTCTGCTCTCTTCACAGTTGGAGTCTCAGCTCTAGGCTCAGCTTGCTGCAGACTCCTTACCCCAGCCTTCTTGGCAGCATCCCTCAGAATATGTGCTTCAGCTGTGGCCACAACAAATCTCTCAACATCCCCAAACTCAGTTCCAAACAGTTCAATCTCATCCTTCTCTGTCTCATGAGTACACATCTCAATCTTTGAAGAAGTAGTAGAGGATGACATTCCAAGATTCCTTGGGATTTTTCTCTGGTTTTCCTGGTAGAGATCCTATTGGGCTCTTGGAGGATGAAGACATAGAAGCAACCTGGCTCTCCAAAGCTTTGAGATGAGAGGCAAGTTGCATGTACTTGTTGTTGAGGTCAGAATAGGTTCCATCAATCTTGGCATGGGCGTTCTTGAACTCATCACCAATGTTCTTAGCATTTCTTTCTTGAGCTTAATAGTTGCTTGAACATGGACGCTGATATCACTCAAATTACCCTAAGGAGTGACTTTACTCTCTCAAATAAGAGGTTCAGTTGTAGCACTTAGGGATCGAATCCAGAGACTCTAGGATTACACAATAGATTGTTTAGTCTTGAAATAAAGCTAGACAAACAAGTTTAAAGCAGTAAATAAAGGGTAAGCAAGTAATTGCTTGATTGAATGGTTTAGGTTTTAAGCAAGGCGAAGAATAGCTAGATTTAGGCTATTTCTCAGGTGTAACTAGCATGCAGGTATCTGGGGTTTTTAATATTCATAGTTCTGAACTCAAACCTTAAGGTTAAATCAATGATTGATTATCTTCAACTAGATCTTAAGTCATCAACTATCGTTTGATGAGTATAAGAAAGTGTCGATCGATTATTCTATATGAATATCGATCGATACACCTTTCGCAATTCGTTCGACAAGCGGATTGCTTATCGATCGATATTGTTTCTAGTGAGCTTTAAGATCGGTTTGAAATGGTTCTCCAATCTTACAAAGAGGCCCTTTCGTGCACTCTAGGTAAAGTTGGAACATACCAGCTTTGGTTTTCAGGGATTTGCTAAGTTTTCACTTATCCGAATTAATCCTAAGATCTAAGACAAGGGTGATCAATCCTATACTTAGCATTAAGAACAACTAGATGAAGAACTATATTTTAAACACCCTAGCATTAAATTAATTGCAATGCATGGTTAACCTTAATGAGAAACCTAAATCTAACAAGAGAAACTACTCAACATATTCATGAGAGACAAAATCATAATGGTTTAAATAATACTTTTAAATAGAATAATAAGAGAAACAGTAAAAGAGTAGAGAAAAATAAGGGAGTTCAAGATCTTCTCTGTATGCAGTTCAGATCTATCTCTCCATTTCTAAGCTCTCTCTCCAAGGTAGCAAGATGCTTCTCTCCAAATTAGGTCTAAAAGTTCTCTAGGCAAGTCTGCCTTTAAAATAATACAAAACCCTATTAATATAGCCTAACAGGCGGCCAGGGACTTATTTGGTAGAAGTGAAACCCTAATGAGATGATTAGCTCATTTAATTCGTCATTCATTCTCGGAGGCCTTCCATATCGATCGATGTCACTAGCTCCTATCGGTCGATGAATGTAGTGTCTCATCGGTCGATGCATCATGTTGAGCATCGGTCGATTAGCTCAAGTTATCGTTCCATTACAACCCTCCTTAAAGTATCCATTTCTGCTCCAAAATGGTCACATTTCACCAAAGAGTACCTGAACCTGTAAAAGCTCATAAAAGACACTAGAAGTGTCCTTTTGTTTCCAAAAATATATAAAAATCATGGTTGAAAGTGGGTAAAATCCATGACTTATCAGACTCCATATTTGAACTTGGAGCCTGAGCTTGAGAAGAGCTTCCTTGGGGCTGAGTAGACTGGTTGGCTTGGTAACCTCCTTGCTGATTGTTGTAGTAAGTTCTTTGCTGATAGTTTGTTTGGTACTGGAAGTTGGGCTCTTTGCTGTACCATGTGCCATTAGCATTGATGAAGCACAGCTCCTCTTGACCTTCTACACCATTGACCTGATTAGGCCCAGCAGGCTGCTTTTTTTGCTGGTTCCCAATGGAGTTAATCTGCTCCTGCTTAGCCTTCTCTGCAATAATTTTGTCCAACTTCTCTTGGAGAGATTTCAGCGCCTTCCTTGTGTTCTGATCATCTTCATCAGTGCATCTGTTGACCCTATCATGCTCCTCACTGTAGATTGAGTCACTCTTGGCCATGTTCTCCACCAGCTCCTCAGCATCCTGTTCAGTTCTGGCTGTGTCCAATCTGCTCCTGAACTCTGGAAGAGCACCTCTGTAGAAGGTATTAAGCAAACTCTCCTTGGTGAAGCCATGATGTGGGCATTGAGACCAATAGCCCTTGAACCTCTCCCATGCTTCACTAAAGCTCTCAAGGTTCTTTTGCTGAAAGCTAGAGATCTCATTTCTGATCTTGGCTGTTCTTGAGGTAGAGAATAATTTCTCTAGGAATGCCCTCTTCCACTCATTCCAAGTTGTTATAGAGTCACTTGGAAGAGCCTTCTCCCATAGATGTGCCTTGTCTCCCAAAGAGCAGGGAAACAACCTCAGCTTGAAAGCATCTTCAGAGACACCATTAGTCTTGGACAAGCTATAGTAGCTATCAAATGTGTCCAAGTGATCAAGGGGATCCTCCACAGCTTGGCCATGAAACTTGTTGTTCTCAATCAAATTCAGCAGCCCTGATTTGATCTCAAAGTTGTTGTTCTCCACAGCTGGTGCTCTTATCCCCAACCTAGGACCATGAATGTGAGGTTGATCATAGGCTCCAATGGCTATAGCTTGGCTGTGGCTGTTGTGGCTGGCGCTGGTCTTATGTTGTCAGCTCTTGGACCATTGCCCCTAGGGAATCACCATCTTGAGGCTGATTCTCCATATCAAACCCCAATCTCTGCAAGTGAGCCTGTTGCTCTTCTTCTCTTCTCTTTCTTGCAATCTCCCTCTCAACTGTAGCAATTTCTTCAACGGTAGGTGTCAAGTTTGATCCACCTCTGCTTAGTTATCATACACCTGAAATGCAAAGGAAAAGAGCAAGGAGAAGAAATAACACAATAAAAAAAAAAAATGACTTAGTCTCAAGCAAATGACTAAATCTCAATGTCAAAATCAACTTAGAACTTGGCAACGGCGCCAATTTGATGAAGGACTTTTCAAGGGTCCGATCAAATGTTGTAGTATACAAGATGTCAATCCAATTCTAAGTGATTCTAATGCAAAGGGAATGCAAATCTATGCTTAATCTAAGTGCAACCATGATAAGAAGATGATTATGAACTAAGACAATGCTAAAATGCAATAAAAGAGTGAACTTTCTTTCTCAATGAGGCAAGGGATTCTTGGGACAAGGGAATTGACTTTGGGTGTTCAAGCTTTAATCTAAGATGGCAAATATTCAATCAATCTAACACCTTAAGCCTAGACACAATCCTAAGCAAGCTTGATGATAGAACTTTTCAGATTCTAATCAAATGATGTAGTATATAAGATTGTCGAACCAGTCCTAAGTGACAATGAAACAGAGGGAATGCAAGCCTATGCTCAATCTAAATGCAACCATTAGAGAATGATGATTAAACTAGAACAATAAGTAAAACACAACAAAAAGCAAACTTTCTTTCTTATGAGGAGAGTGAGACCCATGGGTGTAGGGACTTGATATCAAATGATTAAGTTTCAATCCAAGATGCTAACTTTTCAATCAATCTAATCCTTATGCCTAGACAACTAAACTAAGCAAGCTCTATCCCTAGATGAATGCTCTTTGCTATGATCACCCAAGTACACCAAATCCCTTTGGCTGTAATGATCAAAGCAAACAATGAGAATGAGTCTAATAGCAATCCTAGCCTCTAAGACAACTAATCCCTTAGGCAAAGAAAGCTAAAAGAATAGATGAGTTGGTTCAGGCATTTCATAGAACACCTTCCGGGCATGAAATGAATATATCTCTATGTTTGAGAGGCCAACTCAAATATAGCTTTAAAAACACCAAATCTATGCAAGGAAATGATAGATCTAATACTGACACCTTGGATCTAACTTAATCACTCTCTATCACCCTAACCAATGAATCTTAGAAGAATCTACTCACTAATCCACATGCTTATTCTTAAACCCATGAGAGATTCAAGCATAAACATATAGAGAAAGAAAGGAGATGAGATAAACAATCAAGAACACAAGATGAGAAGAGATTAATAAATCAAAGATGAAGCTTTACTCAAAGGTTTTTGTTCTTAGATCATAAATAACATAAGTCCCATCTTAGGGATAACAAGGGTACTTATAGTTAGGCTTAAAAGCCCAAAGAAACATAGAATAAAATTACTAAAAAGTCCCTAGAAACAATAGGTCTCGACCAATGGGAAGTCAGCATGAAAACGCAGGGGCGTGGCTGGGCGGTCGGGCATGCTTGGCAGCGCAGTTCTTGTCTGGCCGTTGCTCGTCCAGCTGGTATGCTGGCATGGTCGTCCCGTCCCGCGCATATGTACAACTCCGTCTGGTCTCGTCCCGCGCGGGTACCACGTACCGCTCAGCTCAGGCCGCGCATCCGGACGCTCTTGTTCGTCTCGTCCCACGCGGGTACCACGTACCGCTCAGCTCAGGCCGTGCGTCCGGGCGCTTTTGTTCGCTTCGTCCGCTGGTACCGCACGCTCGACTCAGGCCGCATGTCCGGATGCTTTAGTCCACCCGTATGGTATGTCCTGTCCGCGGGTAAGGTAACCCGAGCAGATTAGGCGTGCATGGTCTTGCTTCAGCTTGTCCGTCGCGGTGTGATCTGTACCGCGGTGGGTGGTCCTGCAGATCAGGCCGTGCGTCCGTATGTTCGGGTCCTCATGCGCGGGAGATCTTGGCGAGCATGTCCGTCCGCGTGCTGCATCGTCTGGCATCATTCCTTCGTCGTGCGGGCTGGTCAGGCTGAGTGTGCTGACCTGGATGTACTGACATGCCTTCACTCAAATAATCATAACTCCTCCAATATTGCTTCAAATGGCTTGAAATCACTCCCAATGGAAAGCTAACTCAAGATACTATTTCCCACCAAATCTTATCACAGAAAGACTTCTTTATGGCCATCGTCCAAGTCCATCTTTCACCCTTCCTTTTGTAACAAAGTACCCTCAAACACCTTCAAATTCTCCAAAGTACACTCCAAGACCTGATAAAGACTTATGAATGCAAAATGAACCTAAATATGCCTAATGCCTAAACTAGAAGGGATAAAATGCACAAAATGGAAGGCTAAAACAATGAAAATATGCAAGACATCAACTCCCCACACTAGTCCTTTACTTGTCCACAAGTAAACTTGCAAGGACTAAGGAGGAGAGGTTTGAAGGAGGGACTCATAGCCAAAAGAATGCTCTTCTTAGTTCTCAACTTGATAACCTTATATAAACATACCAAGTAGCAGGAGCAAAACTCAATCCAACTCTAACTTAACAAGGCCTATCTTAACTCCTTTGATCCCTACACTTACTCATCATGAATCCACAACCCACAATTCCATTTGCTCTCTAACAATCATTAAGCAAACTCAAAAGACTTCTTGCAAATGGTCAAATGGTCCAAGTCATTTGGTTTGGTGGTAGAAGGTTTCATTCAAGTGAAACAAGGGGTTCAAAGGGATCTTTCAAGGGTGGTTCACACTCAAAACAAGTAGCCTTGACATTGCACATAATATATCTAAGAGGGATCAACTCATGCATACAATGCTCAATCTCCATTGTTCTACCCTTTCCCAAATACATAAATTACATCCTTATTCCCAATGCCAAAATACCACTCACATCTCTCACCCAAAGATTTCCCCAAATATTCAAGATATTTTCTCATTTGAAACTCTTTCTTAATGAAGTCTACAAGGAATTTTCACATTTTAAACTCTTTTCAGCTCTTTCTAGATATTGCTAGCCCCTTTCATTATTATTATTATTATTATTATTATTTTCTTCTTTTTTTTTTTATGGGGCCAAGACTTTTAACAACTTGGAGCTTACAATCTTTCATTCCTCTTATCCCTTCTAGACTTAATCACTTATAACAATAGAGTCTCATGAGTCAACCTTTTCTTTCATAAACCTTTCACTTTCCCAAGATCATACCATACAACACTCACCCCCATCCTAGAAGCTAGACATTATGAGTGTCTAATCTAGCTAAAATGGAGACTAAGCATTGTCGTTCCCAATACTCTCAACATTATGCACATGTAAAGCTTTCCAAAGAAGGCCTCACTCAACAAATAATGAAAGCTTGAAAGGAGGTAAGGGTTTTAGGGTGTGGAGTGCCACTTGAGCTTGTCCAAAAAGATAGGCAAAGAATGGGAGGGACAACTCAAGTGTTCTATCCATGGCTTAGTACACAAGGGACCATGAGCAAGAGACTAGAGTCTAAATATGACAGGAGCAAACTTCAAAGAGATAGCATCAATCAATCAAATAAGCTTTAGGAAGAGATTTCAAGGCAAAAGTTTACAAGCTATCCTAAGATTGCTCAAGCTACTTACTATGCTTATAAAGGGTATCACTTTAAGAACTTAGCATGAGCATCTTTTCAAGGCAACTATCATCCTTGTCCCCTTATGCATGATGCAACCTATATGATGATTTTTCTTTCTTTTTTTTATGCAAGTAAGTGATCTAGACTCAATCCTAATGCAACTACATGATTCTTTTTGTGCTTTTCAAATTTTTCAAATTTTTATGGCTTTTCTATGCAATAACTATCTACAAATGCATGCTTATGACATAAAACACAAGATGATCAGCACTTGACACCTCCCCACACTTAATTCACACAGTCTCTGTTTGTTAAATGTGGAGAAGGGTCTAAAGAAAGAAGGTAAAATGAAAACTAAATGAAATGATGAGTGGTATATACAGTGGTCAGGAAGTGGAGTACCTCATGGAGCATGGGATGAGGCGGATGCCTCACCCTCAGAGTCATTTTCATCATCAGTGGTGCTTAGGCTTGGTGACTTGTTTCCGGACGCGGATGGGCGATGTAGGGGTTCCTCAAACGGCGGAGCTTGTTTCTGTGTCCGTGGCTCAGAAGGGTCATGAAGTGGCTGAGGAGGCGGGCAGTGAAAGCATCAAGATCAAAATCCTCAGCTCTACAGCCAGCTACAGCTCCCTGGCTAGAACATCAGCCACTTGCTTCATGAAGTGAGCGAGCTGCAGCTTGCGGACAGTTCTTCTCAGCTCTTTGCACTTGTTGGTGAGCTTGAAGATAGTCCTATCTTGAGCTCTGTTCCACCTCTGAAGGGTACTGATCTGGTCATGAGCTTGCCGAATAGGACCAAGAGGTAAAGCACCGTGCATTGGTCAAACTTGTAACGAGGAGGACCAAAAAGATGTGCAGTGGCTCTGCTAGAGTGTCCCTGATCATATTGTTCCACCTTGCGTGCTGCCTTTTCACCTCTTGGAAGAGCCATGGGGCCTAAAGCCATGAGGTCCAAGCAAGTGCCTCTCACTAATGTCAAATCTTATGGCTCTGGAGTGGTCAAGGTAGTGAGGGGATAGTCGGGAAGGAGCAGCTCAACCTTTGTGGTACCTCTCAAATATGAATAAACACACCGCCCATTAAACCTTCCAGAGAAAATGAGCTGACTTCAGGTATTGGAGATCCAAAAATTGGGGCCAGCTGCATCATTTCCCAAGCTAATCCCTTGGTAAGCAAGCAATGGTGTTATCAAGCCACCAATTCCAATCTGAGCTCCAGGGTCTCTGTTTGTCCAGCTCCAACGCTTGTAATACATGAGGCTTCAAAAGAATCCCACCATGCCAAAATCCTTGTAGAAATCACTAGAACCAAAGGGAGATGAGGCTGTAATGCATAGTGCTGGACAGCTTGGTGCAGGAATTTCACTTCATCTCCAAAGACTGTTCCCACTTCCTTCCTGGGAACAATGTATGCACAAGCAATCTGTGGAGATATCGCTGAAGGGTGTCGGATGGAGGCATTCTTGTCGGTTGGAACTCCTTGTCTTGCCTGTTAACAACCTCCAAGTAAGGTGTGTGATGTTCATCTGTCTTTTGACCCTAGCAAGCTTGGGAAAAGAAGGATTTTTCTGGTCTTGAAACCCAAGCACTTCCTCAATTTCCTTGAATGACATTGAGTAGGCTCTCCCATCAATCTTGAAGTGTATCATACCCCATCCTTGCTCCACATTCTTGGAGGTGTGAAAGGTGGCTTGAAGGGATGACAGGAATTGGCAAGAGACTTCTTTATAAGTTGGATAGGCCATAGTGTAAAAACTGCTCATACTCATGTAGCCTAGCATCTCCTTGATATCATCTTCAATTGACAACTCCTTGAGGGTTTGTTTATCAGCGAATCTGGTAGGTGGCCAAGAGACACCTTTCCTCATTGCTCTAACAGCTCCTCTTCAGTGGGTGTCCTCTGCCTGTCCCTTTTATCATTGAAGGACTCTGTTGAGTTAGGGTCATACTCAGCCTCACTGTCATCCTCAGAATGCTCCTCTCAGCATTTGCACCCTCTTGCTCTATGGGAGGAGGTTCTATAGTCTTTCTTGGCGCCTTGGTTCTTATGGTGGGAGCTGGTTCATTTGCACCATCTTTGGTGCCTTTCTCCAAAACCAAAGCTCTCAACTTGGTGCTCCTAGCGCTCTTGCTCTCTTTGGAGGGCTTGCTTGTGAGCAATGTCAGCCACACTCTCCTCAACCATAACTCTTTTCCATCTCTCTTGGCCTGTGCTTTCTTTCTTAGCATGGCCAAAGTTTGCTGCCTACGCTCCTCTTCTGATTCAGGCATGGAGCCAAGTTCTTTCCCAATCTGAGCAGTCACCCTCCTTGCAGCCTGCTCTTTCTCTTCATATTTGAGCTTCGTTCTTTCTCCCCATTGTTCCTGAAAATTCAATCCTTGGAAATAGGGTGAGCACAAGAAAGAGACAATCATGCACAAACACAATCTAGCTCTAGCAAGATAATCAATCTCAATAGGAACTAGAATAATGAAGCAAGATCATCAATCTCAATCATGAAGACAAGCAAGGCAAGCAATAGCTAAGAAGGAAGCTCTCATGCTCAAAAAAATTTTTTTTTTTTTTTTATTGAGCACAAGAACTTCAAACTAGCCAAAATCAAAATTAACCCGAGCTCAGCTTGAAATTGGGACCAAATCAACCTTCAACACCAATTATTTCACCCATCTAGCTCAATAACAACCCTAAGTAAGCTAGAATTGAAAAGCCCCAAATCTCATGAACCCTAATTTGCCAAAGTTCAAATTAATCTTAATTCCACCATGAAATCAACTACCCAGCATGATATATAAGCTTTCCCTAGTCTAAATTTCAAGAATCTAGCAAGAAAAGGCTCAAATTTCAAGTTCAAATTTTTAGGGTTCATGAGGGTTACGAATTTGAACTTAGAGATACCATACCTTGCTTTGGATGAAGGATAAAGATGAAAAGGTTCAAGGAATTAGGTCTAGAGGAAGAAGGTCTTGATGTGGGAAAAGGAAATTTATGATTTGGTTGAGATTTGGCAAAGTGATGTGAATTTGTGTTCTTGGAGGCTAGAGAGGATTTTGATGTGAGGAAGAAGAAGAAATGAGGAAAGAGAGGGTGGCTTAGGGTTTTAAAGTGTGTTTGGGTCGGGTAAAAGGTTTCTGGGCGGGTGCATGTGGGTTTGGGTCGGAATAAAAAATAAAGAAAAATACTTACCTGGGTCGGCCGGTGCATTGGGACGCTCGTCGCGGGCTGAGTGAGTGGAGAGTGACCCGCGTGGTCTTGCCCGCACGTCCGTCTCGTGTCCGTCCAGCCTTCCGTACCCGCGCGGTACATCCATCCCGCGCATTCGGCCCCGCGCGTTCCGGATCATCCGACAGCTACGTCCGTCCGCACCTACCCGCGCGGTGCATCCATCCCGCGATTCGCCCCGCGTTCCGGATCATCCGCAGCTACGTCCGTCGCACCTACCCAGCGGTGCATCCATCCCGCATATCTGACCGCGCATCTCCTGTCCTGATTGGTCCGCCGTCCGGCGGGTAACGCTCGGCATCTCAGACGCGTCTCACGTTCTGATTGGTCCGCCGTCCGGCGGTAACACGCTCGCGCATAGCAGACCAGCTTTCAGAACTAAGGCAGTCCGGTTCTCTAACCGACCCCCTTTTTTTATTATTCTTCCCACTCATGCACACCATCTGCATCCCACTGATCTCCCATCGTCCAAAAGCTTGAAAAATAAATCCTAATGCAATATTTACAAGGATAACCATGGGACTTCCTCCCAAGTGAGCTTGTTTAAAGTCACTAGCTTGACTTTGCCTCCTTTGAGGTTAGGCAATGGGAGCATCAGAGAGTGGGGTTGATGTCCCATCCTCCTTTGGTACCGAGGCCATGTATTCCTTGAGTCTTTGGCCATTCACTGTGAAGTCTCCACCATCCTTGTTCCAAAGCACAATGGCTCCATAGGGTCTCACTTCTTTGATCACAAATGGACCAGACCACCTTGACTTTAGCTTTCCTGGAAACAGCTTCAGTCTAGAGTTGTAGAGAAGCACTTGATCTCCTGCCTTGAACTCTCTCTTGAGGATGTGCCTGTCATGGAAAGCCTTTGTCTTTTCCTTGTAGATCCTTGAGTTCTCAAAAGCATCCATCCTTATCTCATCCAGCTCATTGAGTTGAAGAAGTCTCTTCTCCTTTGCACACTTGATGTCAAAGTTTAAAAGCTTCACAGCCCACAATGCCTTGTATTCAAGCTCAACTGGTAGGTGGCAAGACTTTCCATAGACAATGTTGAAGGAGTGGTGCCTAGAGGAGTCTTGAATGCTGTTATATGCCCAAAGAGCATCATCAAGCTTGGCTGACCAATCCTTCCTCTTGGTTCCTACAACCTTTCCAAGATTCCCTTGATTTGCTTGTTGGAGACTTCCACTTGGCCACTTGTTTGAGGATGATAAGGTGTTGCAACCTTGTGCTTTACTCCATTCCTCTTGAGAAGACTCTCAAATACCTTGTTGATGAAGTGTGAACCACCATCACTTATTACCACTCTTGGAACTCCAAACCTTGGGAAAATAGTGCTTTTGAACATTTTGACCACTACTCTTGAATCATTTGTAGGACTTGCTATCGCTTCCACCCACTTTGATACATAGTCCACAGCCACCAAGATGTATTTGTTGCCATAGGAAGAGGGAAGGGTCCCATGAAATCAATCCCCAAACATCAAACACTTCCACTTCAAGGATTGGGTTCTGAGGCATCTCATTCCTTTTAGTAATGTTCCCACTCCTTTGGCAAGAGTCACATCTTGAAATGAAGTCTTGTGAGTCCCTGAACATGTGTGGCCACCAAAATCCAGCTTGTAACACTTTTGAGACAGTCTTGAATGGAGCAAAGTGGCCTCCATAGGAAGATCCATGGCAATGTGAGAGGATTCCTTCAACTTCTTCTTCAGCCACCACTCTTCTATAAATCTGATCCTTGCATAGGGTGTAGAGGTATGGTTCATCCCAATAGTATCTCTTCAAATCTTTGTAGAACTTCTTCTTCTCATACCCTGCAAGTCCCAATGGTTCCTTTCCAGTGGCTAAGTAGTTAACCAAATCAGCATACCAAGGTCCCTTCTCTTCAGCTGCCTTAACCTCTTCAATCTTTTCCCAGTCTCAATGACTGCCACCACTGACATGATGGCCAAGACATGCTCTTCTCTGAGGCCCTCATCAATAGGGATTCCACCTTCAATTCTCAACCTGGACAAGTGATCAGCAACTCCATTCTCAATCCCTGGCTTGTCTCTAATCTCCAAGTCAAACTCTTGAAGCAAAGGATCCACCTTAGTAGTCTTGGCTTGGCATCCTTCTTTGCTAGGAGATGTCTCAAAGCTGCATGGTCAGTATACACAATGACCTTAGAACCCACCAGGTAGCTTCTGAATTTCTCAAAGGCGAAGACAATGGCCAGCATCTCCTTCTCTGTTGTGGCATACCTCATCTGTGCATCATTCAATGTTTGGCTAGCATAATAAATCACATGAGTTTTGCCATCCTTCTTCTGCCCCAGGACAGCCCCAACAGCAAAATCACTAGCATCGCACATTATCTCAAAGGGGGTCCCAATCAGGTGGCTGAACAATGGGAGCACTAACAAGGTCACCCTTTATCTTCTTGAAAGCCTCAAGACAATCCTCATCAAAGCTGAAAGCAGCCTCCTTGCACAGCAACTTGGTCATTGGTCTAGCAATCTTTGAGAAGTCCTTGATGAATCTTCTATAGAATCCAGCATGGCCAAGGAAGCTCCTGATGTCTTTCACTGTCTTTGGTGGGGCAAGCTGACCATCACCTCAATCTTAGCTTTGTCCACTTCAATACCCTTTTCTGAAATCTTGTGTCCCAGCACAATCCCTCTTTGACCATGAAATGACACTTCTCCCAATTCAGCACTAGGTTGGTGTCTTCACATCTCTGTAGGACCCTGCACAAGTTGGACAAACAAGCAGAAACGAAGATCCGTGACAGAGAAATCATCCATGAATACCTCCACTATATCCTCAATGAGATCCGAGAAGATAGACATCATGCACCTTTGAAAGGTTGCTGGAGCATTACATAACCCAAATGGCATCCTTCGATAAGCAAAGGTGCCATAGGGCATGTGAATGTTGTCTTCTCTTGATCATTGGGATGTATGGGGATTTGGAAGAACCCTGAATACCCATCAAGAAAACAATAGAAAGGATGGTTTGCAAGTCTCTCAAGCATTTGATCAATGAATGGCAATGGAAAGTGATCTTTTCTAGATGCTGAGTTGAGCTTTCTATAATCAATACACATCCTATGGCCAGTTATGGTTCTAGTTGGTATCAATTCATCCTTGTCATTTTTAACCACAGTGATACCACCCTTCTTTGGAACTACATGCACAGGAGATACCCATTTAGAATCTGAAATAGGGTAGATAACACCAGCATCTAAGAGCTTGAGAATCTCCTTCTTTACAACATCTTTAAGGTTAGGATTCAACCTCCTTTGATGTTCTATAGTCATTGATTCATCCTCTAGATGTATCCTATGCATGCACAAAGAAGGTGATATCCCTTAATATCATCTAGTGAGTATCCAATGGCTTTTCTAAACCTTTTAAGTGCATTTAAAAGTTGAGAAAGCTCAAGTTCAGTAAGTTCACTACTCACAATGACAGGATATGTCTCATTAGGGCCTAGAAATGCGTACCTTACACCATGGGGAAGAGGTTTTAGCTCCACTTTTGGTGCCTTGAGCTCACTCCAATCATCTTGTTTGGTGTTCTCTTGTTGAGTGGCTGAAACAGCTTGATCGCCTCTTGTTTAAGCTCCTCATACTGGCCTCTATCAGCAATCTTCTTTCGAGAATCCAGCATGGCTGCAATAGCCTCACTCTCCTTGTTCTCAACCACTTGGACCTCTTTATCCACTGTCAAAGCATGCTGCAAAGGGTCCTCTATTGTCAACTCTCCACGTGCCAATTCCTCAAGGAGCTCATCAGCAAGAGCTTCCATCTCCTCTATGTAGAACACTTGGCCTTGCACAGTTGACCTCTTCATTACCTCGTTGACATCAAAATGGAGAGTGTGCTCTTTCCCCAAATGAAGATCAATCTTGCCTTCCTTCACATTGATAAGGGCTCCTGCTGTGGCTAAGAATGGTCTTCCAAGGATCAAGGGTCTCTAGCTTCTTCATCCATCTCAAGAACAACAAAATCAGTGGGGATTTCACAATTTCCCACCATTACAGGTCTTCAAGGATACCAATGGGGAATTTGACTGGCGGTCAGCAAGCACCAAAGAGAGTTTGCACTTCTTGTATTGGCTAAACCCAAGCTTCTTGGCAACAGATAGAGGCATGAGACTGACACTAGCTCCCAAATCACATAGACAAACATCAAACATAGCACAAGGTAGAGTAGAGCCTGGATCCTCTAACTTCTTAGGGATTGTCAATCTCTGGATGATGGCACTGCACTCATGAGTAAGAACCATCATGCCTTCCATTTCCTCTTCTTGGCAGCTACAGCATCCTTCAAGAACTTGCTGTATTGAGGGACAAGCATGAAGGCATCAATGATTGGCATTGTTACTTGAACTTCACTCAATTGCTTCTCAAAGAGTGCTTTGTACTTCTCCAAAGTTGCCTCTTGAATCTTCCAGGAAATGGCAGCTTAGGTTCATAGGAGGAGGAACAAAGAAGACTCTTTTGTTGGAGTAGCAACTTCACCATGTTTTGGTGTTTTCTTCTCTTCTCAACCTTTCCTTTACCCTTAGCTTCAACAATCTTTTCTAGAATCTCCTCATCAACTTTTTCATCCACAATCACAACATCATCATCAATGTTGATAGCCACCCCCTTAGTTTCTCACCATCCTTGGGAGAGTTCTTGGAGGTAGTTCTCTACCACTTCTCAAAGTGATTGCCTTCATTGGTTCTTTGGGGTTTTGCTCTGGCTTTCCTGGTAATGTTCCTTGTTGGCGACTTGGCTGAGAGTTCATTGAAGCAAACTGATTCTCCAAAGCTCTAATCTTGTTGTTCAGCTCAGTGTAACTGCTGTCAATCTTGGAGTGAACAGTCTTGAACTCATGGCCAATGTCTTTGGCTGCTCTAGCTTGTCCTTCCAATAGTTGTTTGAACATAGCTTCCATAGATGAATCTGGAGCTTTAGCTTGGGAAGAGCTACCTTGAGCTTGAGTAGATTGATTTCCATGGTTTGCAAAACCAGGAGGAGGATTCTGCCTAGGCTGGTAGTTCCCTTGCTGAGTGTTTTGCTTTGGTTGATAACCTCCTTGCTGGTTGTTGGTGTAACCTCCTTGCTGGTTGTTGGGGTAAGACCTTTGCTGGTAATTGTTGTACTGAAAGTTAGGCTCCTTCCTGTACCAAGAACCATTGTTGTTGATGAAGCAAAGCTCTTCTTGCCCTTCTAACCCTTCAACTTCATTAACCTTAGGAGGTTTCTTGATTTGGACCACCCACAAAGTGAATCTGCTCCTGCTTGGCTTGGTTAGCAATCAGCAAGTCTATCTTCTCTTGCAAGGATTTTATTTCCTTCTTGGTCTGGTTGTCATCAGCTCTGGTTGTTCTATCAGCCCTGTCATGTTCTCCACTGTAGACTGAATCACTCTTGACCATGTTGTCCACCAGCTCCTCAGCATCTTCTTCAGATCTGCCCAGGAAGAAACCATTGCTTGCTGTATCCAATCTTGCTCTAAACTCAGGAAGGGCACCTCATAGAATGTGCTCAGTAAACTCTCCTTTGAGAAGCCATGGTGTGGGCACTTAGCTTGATATCCCTTGAACCTTTCCCATGCTTCACTAAAGCTTTCCAAGTTCTTCTGCTGGAAACTAGAGATCTCATTCCTCAGCTTGGCTGTCCTTGATGTGGAGAAAATTTCTCCAAGAAGGCCTTCTTACAATCATCCCAAGTAGTGATGGAGTCACTAGGTAGAGATTTCTCCCATTGGCGTGCCTTGTCTCCTAGAGAGAATGGAAACAACTTGAGCTTGAAGGCATCTTCGACACACCATTGGTCTTGGACAAGCCACAATAGCTATCAAACTTGTCCAAGTGATCAAATGGATCTTCTACAGCCAAGCCATGGTACTTGTTGTTTTCAATCACACTCAACAAGCCTGATTTGATCTCAAAGTTGTTAGCTTCCACAGCTGGTGCACGGATGCCCGTCCTGTTGCCATGAATGTGAGGACGGTCATATGTGCCAATGGCTCTAGCTGGCCGCTGTGGTGTTGTTGTTGCTGGCTGTGGTCTAAGGTTGTCAGCTCCTTGACCATTGCCTTCTTGGGGTTGATGATCATCCATCTCAAACCCCAATCTCTGAATGTGAGCCTGTTGCTCCTCTTCTCTTCTCCTTCTTGCTATTTCCCTCTCAAGTGTAGCTATCTCTTCAACAGTGGGAACCAGGTTAGTTGCACCTGCTTCTTGTGTTCATACACCTGAAAATCAAAGGAAAATGCAAAAGGAGAATCAATATCACAAGAAAAGAAAAATGATTTAGTCTCAAGCAAGTGACTAAATCTCAATGTCACAATCAACTTAGAATTTGGCAGCGGCCAATTTGATGATAGAACTTTTCAGATTCTAATCAAATGATGTAGTATATAAGATTGTCGAACCAGTCCTAAGTGACAATGAAACAGAGGAATGCAAGCCAATGCTCAATCTAAATGCAACCATTAGAGAATGATGATTAAACTAGAACAATAAGTAAAACACAACAAAAGCAAACTTTCTTTCTTATGAGGAGAGTGAGACCCATGGGTGTAGGGACTTGATATCAAATGATTAAGTTTCAATCCAAGATGCTAACTTTTCAATCAATCTAATCCTTATGCCTAGACAACTAAACTAAGCAAGCTCCCTAGATGAATGCTCTTTTGCTATGATCACCCAAGTACACCAAATCCCTTTGGCTGTAATGATCAAAGCAAACAATGAGAATGAGTCTAATAGCAATCCTAGCCTCTAAGACAACTAATCCCTTAGGCAAAGAAAGCTAAAAGCATAGATGAGTTGGTTCAGGCATTTCATAGAACACCTTCCGGGCATGAAATGCCTATAGCTCTATGTTTGAGAGGCCAACTCAAATATAGCTTTAAAACACCAAATCTATGCAAGGAAATGATAGATCTAATACTAGACACCTTGGATCTAACTTAATCACTCTCTATCACCCTAACCCATGAATCTTAGAAGAATCTACTCACTAATCCACATGCTTATTCTTAAACCCATGAGAGATTCAAGCATAAACATATAGAGAAAGAAAGGAGATGAGATAAACAATCAAGAACACAAGATGAGAAGAGATTAATAAATCAAAGATGAAGCTTTACTCAAAGGTTTTTGTTCTTAGATCATAAATAACATAAGTCCCATCTTAGGGATAACAAGGGTACTTATAGTTAGGCTTAAAAGCCCTAGAAACATAGAATAAAATTACTAAAAGTCCCTAGAAACAATAGGTCTCGACCAATGGGAAGTCAGCATGAAAACGCCGGGGGCGTGGCTGGGCGGTCCGGGCAGCGCATGCTTGGCGCAGTTCTTGTCTGGCCGTTGCTCGTCCCGAGCGGGTATGCTGGCATGGTCGTCCCGTCCCGCGCGTATGTACAACTCCGTCTGGTCTCGTCCCGCGGGTAACACGTACCGCTCAGCTCAGGCGCGCATCCGGACGCTCTTGTTCGTCTCGTCCCCACGCTGGTACCACGTGCGCTCAGCTCAGGCCGCGCGTCCGGACGCTTTGCTAGTCCAGCGGGTGCATCCGCCGACTCAGGCCGCATGTCCGGATGCTTTAGTCCACCCGTATGGTATGTCCTGTCCCGCGGGTAAGGTAACCCAGCAGATTAGGCGCGCATGGTCTTGCTTCAGCTTGTCCGTGCGGTGTGATCTGTACAGCGGGTGGGTGGTCCTGCAGATCAGGCCGTGCGTCCGTATGTTCGGGTCCTCATGCGCGGGAGATCTTGGCCGAGCATGTCCGTCCGGGTGCTGCATCGTCTGGCATCATTCCTTCCTGTGCGGGCTGGTCAGGCTGAGTGTGCTGACCCGGATGTACTGACATGCCTTCACTCAAATAATCATAACTCCTCCAATATTGCTTCAAATGGCTTGAAATCACTCCCAATGGAAAGCTAACTCAAGATACTATTTCCCCACCAAATCTTATCACAGAAAGACTTCTTTATGGCCATCGTCCAAGTCCATCTTTCACCCTTCCTTTTGTAACAAAGTACCCTCAAACACCTTCAAATTCTCCAAAGTACACTCCAAGACCTGATAAAGACTTATGAATGCAAAATGAACCTAAATATGCCTAATGCCTAAACTAGAAGGGATATAATGCACAAAATGGAAGGCTAAAACAATGAAAATATGCAAGACATCAACTCCCCCACACTAGTCCTTTACTTGTCCACAAGTAAACTTGCAGGACTAAGGAGGAGAGGTTTGAAGGAGGGACTCATAGCCAAAGAGATGCTCTTCTTAGTTCTCAACTTGATAACCTTATATAAACATACCAAGTAGCAGGAGCAAAACTCAATCCAACTCTAACTTAACAAGGCCTATCTTAACTCCTTTGATCCCTACACTTACTCATCATGAATCCACAACCCACAATTCCATTTGCCCTCTAACAATCATTAAGCAAATTCAAAAGACTTCTTGCAAATGGTCAAATGGTCCAAGTCATTTGGTTTGGTGGTAGAAGGTTTCATTCAAGTGAAACAAGGGGTTCAAAGGGATCTTTCAAGGGTGGTTCACACTCAAAACAAGTAGCCTTGACATTGCACATAATATATCTAAGAAAGGGATCAACTCATGCATACAATGCTCAATCTCCATTGTTCTACCCTTTCCCCAAATACATAAATTACATCCTTATTCCCAATGCCAAAATACCACAATTTGATGATAGAACTTTTCAGATTCTAATCAAATGATGTAGTATATAAGATTGTCGAACCAGTCCTAAGTGACAATGAAACAGAGGGAATGCAAGCCTATGCTCAATCTAAATGCAACCATTAGAGAATGATGATTAAACTAGAACAATAAGTAAAACACAACAAAAGCAAACTTTCTTTCTTATGAGGAGAGTGAGACCCATGGGTGTAGGGACTTGATATCAAATGATTAAGTTTCAATCCAAGATGCTAACTTTTCAATCAATCTAATCCTTATGCCTAGACAACTAAACTAATCAAGCTCTATCCCTAGATGAATGCTCTTTGCTATGATCACCCAAGTACACCAAATCCCTTTGGCTGTAATGATCAAAGCAAACAATGAGAATGAGTCTAATAGCAATCCTAGCCTCTAAGACAACTAATCCCTTAGGCAAAGCTAAAAGCATAGATGAGTTGGTTCAGGCATTTCATAGAACACCTTCGGGCATGAAATGCCTATAGCTCTATGTTTGAGAGGCCAACTCAAATATAGCTTTAAAACACCAAATCTATGCAAGGAAATGATAGATCTAATACTAGACACCTTGGATCTAGCAATCACTCTCTATCACCTAACCCATGAATCTTAGAAGAATCTACTCACTAATCCACATGCTTATTCTTAAACCCATGAGAGATTCAAGCATAAACATATAGAGAAAGAAAGGAGATGAGATAAACAATCAAGAACACAAGATGAGAAGAGATTAATAAATCAAAGATGAAGCTTTACTCAAAGGTTTTGTTCTTAGATCATAAATAACATAAGTCCCATCTTAGGGATAGCAGGGTACTTATAGTTAGGCTTAAAAGCCCAGAAACATAGAATAAAATTACTAAAAGTCCCTAGAAACAATAGGTCTCGACCAATGGGAAGTCAGCATGAAAACACTCAGGGCGTGGCTGGGCGGTCGGGCGCGCATGCTTGCGCAGTTCTTGTCTGGCCGTTGCTCGTCCAGGGGTATGCTGGCATGGTCGTCCCGTCCCGCGCGTATGTACAACTCCGTCTGGTCTCGTCCCGCGGGTACCGCGTACCGCTCAGCTCAGGCCGCATCCGGACGCTCTTGTTCGTCTCGTCCCAGCTGGTACCACGTACCGCTCAGCTCAGGCAGCGTCCGGGCGCTTTGTTACCGTCCTCGCGGTACGCACCGCTTCGACTCAGGCCGCATGTCCGGATGCTTTAGTCCACCCGTATGGTATGTCCTGTCAGCGGGTAAGGTAACCCGAGCAGATTAGGCGGCATGGTCTTGCTTCAGCTTGTCCGTGCGGTGTGATCTGTACCGGGTGGGTGGTCCTGCAGATCAGGCCGTGCGTCCGTATGTTCGCGGGTCCTCATCGCGTGGAGATCTTGGCCGAGCATGTCCGTCCGGTGCTGCATCTTCTGGCATCATTCCTTCGTCTGTGCGGGCTGGTCAGGCTGAGTGTGCTGACCCGGATGTACTGACATGCCTTCACTCAAATAATCATAACTCCTCCAATATTGCTTCAAATGGCGGAAATCACTCCCAATGGAAAGCTAACTCAAGATACTATTTCCCCACCAAATCTTATCACAGAAAGACTTCTTTATGGCCATCGTCCAAGTCCATCTTTCACCCTTCCTTTTTGTAACAAAGTACCCTCAAACACCTTCAAATTCTCCAAAGTACACTCCAAGACCTGATAAAGACTTATGAATGCAAAATGAACCTAAATATGCCTAATGCCTAAACTAGAAGGGATAAAATGCACAAAATGGAAGGCTAAAACAATGAAAATATGCAAGACATCAACTAACCCCTGTACTAACCTCATTTCTTGCATAAAATAAATGTGTAGGCTTTAACTTAGGAGTATCGATCAAGGGACACATTGGATCAACTCTAACAAGTTTCTGAACACAGTAATCTTCTCGATCCTTTCTTCCCTCTTTCTCTCTTCTCTGAATCCTTATAGTTTCAATTTCAATGAACAGTGATGCTGACGCAGTCCATCTTGTTCATCTTATTGACTTGTCTACTTGTGTAGCTCTTATTTTGACAAAGTATAGCGAATAATGGGGTCAGGAGACATTTTACCCTCGTTTCCACGGTGTGTGATCATTTCCTTCTGAATTAGAATACTGGGGTCATAGGAACACTCTACCCTCTGCATCTTCCAGGAAAACATCTCAATCTCTTATATCTAGGATGCTTGAAGAGAGAGAGACCATAAACACACAGACTTTTACCTTCCAGACTTGCGGGAGGAACCCGATCAATGTATACCAAACCCCAAGACATGTAGTAAAGTTAAATTAGGTTGGAGGTCAGCTTTGGTTCCTTCAAACATTCTCAACAAGTGTGACATAGTTGACAGGTGATCCACTTTAGTATCTCTAGTATACTCTGCAGTCACTAAATCTAAGTGTGGTAATAGAGAGTGGTTAGATAACAAGTAAAAATTTGAAAAGTTCATCATCCTTCTTGACTCAATAAAACTTTTGAAAATATTTAATAAGACTCAAAAGTAAACTAATATAAGTAAACCTCCCCGGACTTAAACTACACAATCCCTAGTGTATATCTAGTTGGAGTTATGGTGGAAAATAAATTATAAGTACTCAATGTAACAAGCAGAATCGTTATACCTGACCGAATCGGATTGATCGATGGACAACTAGTGCGTCGATCGTGTGCATGGGCGATCGATGTCGTCCTTGTCTCATCGGTCGATTATGGTACACGTCTACTCGGTTTTATTTTTGACCTGAAATAAGAGTTTAAAACGAAAATAAGTGCTGTGAACAATAAAACTAAATAAAATTTCCTAATAGTGGATTGCCTCCCACTCAGTGCTTGTTTATAGTCATTTAGCTTGACTCGGAGGTGTTTCGCTAGTATGAAGGGTGAGAGACTGCTTGCTGGAAGGCAAGTGTCTACATCTTCTTTGTCCTTCTGGAACCAAGTGCAAATGAAGCTTCTTATGGCTCCTTCTGCTCTGGTCCAATGATTTTTCAATACTGCCATTGTACCACTCACTACATGCATCCTTTCCTCAAGATTTCCAATGCTCCTCTGATGCATTCTGAGTCTTGCATAGATATATTCTGAAGTAACCTCCAATTCCTGAGTGAACTCTTTCTTTATCAAGTCTTGAGAAAAACTAATCTCATCAAGACCATCATTGAATGAATGTAGCCTCTCCTCTAGTGATGCAAGACGGGAATCGATCGATTTCAGGATGGCTCCATCGATCGATTTTGATGCCTTAAGATGACTCGCAATGCCTCTATGAATCTCAGATATTCCTTTTGCATGTCTTCTGTGTGTGAAGTCAAAGAACTGATGTTGAGGTTTAATGGGAAATTGATGTCATCACATCTCTTATCAAGTTAGTCTTCTGTTGTTCCCAAAGCTCTGTAGATTGTTGGGGTCAAAATCGGTCACGACGGAATCAATGACTGAAAGTCTCTGGAAAGTATTTCTTGAAACGAAAAGTCTCTTATAATTTGAAAAGAAGTTATACGAGATTTTCTCAAATTAGAATATCCACTCTCTGGTGGGGTCGAAACCGGTTATCTCGAAATCAACGGCTAGGATTATTTTTTACTTATGGGTTCTTCGTGAAACACTTCTTGAAAGTAAGATCGGAAGACTACGGGCGTGCGTGAGAGTCCGGAAAGATCGGTCGCTTCGCCCAAGGACATCAAGATTCGATCACCACAAAACCTTAAACACAAAAGTCTGCCTAGAAACTTGAAGTGGTCGTTCTCAAACCGTGAGGAACCAAAAGCGATCAAGATATACAATCGAAGCCCTCGCCGAGATCTTCAAAACCAGCGGGCGCACACCCGGCCTGGCGCGGCGGCATCGCCACGCGGGCGACTGCGCGGCGTCGCGGGCGGCCAAGCGCGGCCCGGCTTCCGCAGCGGCCGGAGCCCGGCGCCAGCGTCCGCGGGCGATCTGGCCGGCACCGGCCTGGCGGCCCGGCGGCACGCTTCACGCGGCGCCTGGCCGGCAGCCGCGTCAGGCGGTCAGCGCCGGCGCACCCGACCTGGCGCCGGCACACCCGACCTGGCGCCGGCGGCACCGGCCTGGCGCCGGCGGCACGCGTCCCAGCGGGCTGGCCTGGCGCCCGGCGGCACCACCTGGCACATGGCGGCGGCGCAGCGTCCGCGCCGGCGGCCTGGCGCGGCCGCAGCGTCCGCTTCTGCGCCCCGGCGGCCTGGCGCGGCGGCGCAGCGTCCGCGCTTCGCGTCGGCGGCCCTCGTCCTGGTCGGTCCCATCATGCTCGGTCTGATCCCATCTTGGCTTGCTTGGATCGATCCTTGTGAGTTTGGTACGATCCGCGCTCTGGAGCGAACATCTTCGATTTGGTTGGAATCATCCTCGATGTTTTACGACAAAATTAGAAGGATTGGATTTCGTAGAAGATATCGTATAAAACAAAGATCGGTTAACGAACATCAATCCTTTAGGCTATACGGTTTATTTTAGAAAGATAGTCTTTTTCGTATAAAGCGTTCAACGAGTTAAGACAAGTCCACGGACTTACTTACGATTTTATGAATTCAGGCCCAATCAGACTATGACGGTTTATCCAATTTCGAACATCGGATAAACATCAAGCCACCAAAAATAGGGAAAACTCGGGGATAATTATGAAGATCGTGAAATGGAATATTTCCTGAAGAGGTAAACTTGGGCCCAAAGGCGAGTCCATCATCCTAAGGCAAACCGACCTAGGAGTGAGTATATAAGGAGAGCAAGAGCAGAATAGAAGGGGATCCGAAAATCTTAGATTGGAGACCTAGAGCTCTGTTAGCTGATAGAACTTGGAGTTTAGGCGGTTAGACTAGCAAGGCAGGCCCTAGAATGTCTGGCCACCTCCTGCTCAAAATCTCCGCTTCTCGGAAGGATCGAACAATTCTTCTAATTAAGAGCTCGCACATAGAAACCTAGGCGTTATCTTCGACATGCCTGTTTCTATGACAAGCGCTCATACTAGGCGAACCTGCCAGCAGTTCGATCTCTTGTTCAATTACACCTAAACTGAACTTCGTCGACTTGATCCTCGAAGGGTGCGTAGGCAGCCTTTCTTAAGGTCAGTCCCAATCTTAACAAAACCTTTTCCGCATTTATTCGGTCACTTGTCGTTGGCTGTCGCGAAGAATCCGGACCTTCAGGAAAGTCGGGTTAACTTGGCTTTCCTCCGTTTTATTCATTAAAATCGGCGGTGTGAACCGGTTCCACAGTTTTCGCTAGAAGGAGGGGCGGATTACTCTTACTCATACGCCAAAGCGTGATCGAGCCGATGTCGGAAATATGAAAGAAAAGTTGCAGTTTCGTCAGCGATGGTAAAACAACTCCAGCAGCGACTGTTCCTATGGCTAACTTTACACAAGCATGCGGTGCTCGAGCAAATCAAAACCTAGCAGCGGCTTTCCGCCACAGGGAAGAGCACGAACGAGCTCGCAATTTCTCTATCTAAACAGAAAGGGCAATGATAAAATCTATCAAACCCCAAAATTCGTCTTGTAACCAAGTTAGAGAAATGCAAGCGAGCAAGGTTTCTCTGGCGTTCTTTCGAGAACCTCTCGGAAAAATAAAACTTATTCTCCTCGAAACCTTGGGAAACCCTATATAACTCAACGGAAGCATGGCTGTGGGAACCGAAATTCGTAGCATCAATTTCTGATAAAGATTTGTGGAGGAAAACCGAGTTAACCCGATCTTCCTTGAAGGTCCCGGATATCTGCTGGGCGCTGCGAAACAATCAGTTTCAAGTTGAGAAAATTAAAATCGTAAAGTAGAGCGGAAAAATATCTTATTTCTGGATTCGCGTTTTGGCGTGAACAACAGGCAAGTAAGCTACAGAGCTGTCGAAAGGTCCGCTAGTCCGTGCGCCTAGATCTAACCTAGTTGAGTCGCGCCGCTAATGAAAACAGAAAGCTAAGCGCTCTAAGTGCTAAGTGCTCTTGAAGTTTTTTGTGATCTGGTTTTCTTCTTGCTCAAGCTCTCCTTATATACTCCTCTTAAGGCGGCCTATCTTCTGGGCTGAATCGGGCTTTTCCATTTTCGTCCATCTTCGTGTTTATCGGA
The DNA here is from genome assembly GCA_016432835.1 of Brassica nigra. NCBI lineage: Eukaryota > Viridiplantae > Streptophyta > Magnoliopsida > Brassicales > Brassicaceae > Brassica > Brassica nigra. Next base: position 28,125 of record JAEACV010001050.1, read on the forward strand.
AACTTGACATTTATTTTCGAAAACTTGACATTTATCTTCTGGAAACTTTACATTTATCTTCGGAAACTTGGCGTTTATCTCTTATGTGAGGATAAAGATAAACCGTCATAGTTATCCTTCCTTCGAAAAATCGTAAGTGGGCCGTTTTGGCCATGTTGGGCTGTTTAGGCATTTTACGGTTTTGAAAAACGGTCCTTGTATAGTCGAGATATTGGTGTTCTAGAATAGCGTGATCGTACCAAACTTGCGTAGATTGATCCGAACAAGCTAAGATGGGATCGGACCGGGCATGATAGGACCGAGACCAGGGCGAGGCGTGGACCGCGCCAGGCGAGGTCGCGGCGCCAGGCGAGTGCGCCCGGCGCCGAGCCGACCCGCATGGCGAGTGCCGCCGGCGCCAGGCCGACCAGCGTGGCAGTTGCCGCCGGGCGAGTGCATGCCGCCGGCGAGTGCCGCCCGCCAGGCGAGTGCCGCCAGGGCCAGGCTGGCCGCATCCGCGTGCCGCCGGCGCCAGGCGAGTGCCGCCCGGCACCAGGCCCGCGTGGCGATGCTGCGCCAGGCCAGCCAGCGTCAGCGTGCGCTGGCGCCAGGCGGTGCCGCCGGCCGGCCCGCCGTCTGCGGTGCCGGCCCCAGGCTGGCTTTCGCGTGGCGGTGCCAGGCATCTTGCCATCTGTGGGTTTTTCGTTTTGATCTTTCCCGTTAGTCGTTTGGAAATCTTTGAGTTTTGGGAAGATCTTTAGCCGTAGATTCGAGATAATCGAGACTCCTCGAGTATCGGGATTGAGATGGACTTGGATTTGTAGACTTTCCGTCTTCAAGGATGTGAGCAACGAGGCTTGAGCTTTAGATGTGTTAAAAACCGAATCTTTTAAACAATGGAAGGCTTTGCGGAAGACTCATTGTAGATCTCGGACGATCCTGACATGGGTTTTAAGGGACCAAGATGCCGCCATTGCCCGAGATCATGAGATGATTGCACGGATGGGCCATGACCCTTACGCTGGCGCCGGATGGGAGTGGGCGAGCCTTCCGTGAGTTTTGTCGGCGGCGACCGTTTCTGGCTTTGATCGTCGCTGGCTTTTCTTCGAGAATTTGGGTAAAGATTTCGTCATTGACCGATTTTGACCCCAACAGTTAGCCCCCCAGGTAGCTAGGAACTGCAGTGCCTGTCGGATCCTAGCTTGCGGTATAGCCGTATGGGAAGGTGTAGAGATGTAATCGTTTGCGAAAGCGGGTAAATAGTGATTTTACCTCTTTTATAAGGATGGAGTAAGAAATCTCATTCTTACTTCATCATAAGAAATTACTCTCTCTCAAGAATCCTTTCTCTCTTTAAGAACAATGTCTTCAAGATCCTCAAAGAAACTCTTCTTCTCATTCATCCTCGGATGACTCTCCTGCCCATGTGACGGTGAAGCAGGAGGAGTTGGTCGAGGAGGAAGCGAAGAATCGTATTCCGAGCCCTTGTAGGTTCGCCCCAACACTGCCAGAGATCCTTGTTCGAGGAGACCTCTGAGGCAGCCTGGTGCTCTTTTCGCCGAGCTTGGTTTCGTAAATATCTCAAGGTTCTTGAGGTTTTACCAGGTTCTGAAGGAGTCAAATTCGGATTCCGTTGGTAACGAGTGCAAGGAATCCTCCGGTTTCTTTACATGTTACGAGGCTTTCTTTCGTCTGCCGTATGTGGCTCCCGATCCCTGGTGCCATTGTTGATGCGCTTCACCGCTTGAACTTTCGATCAACCAGCTCAGCGTTCCTGCCTTGGAGAGTTGGCTTGGCACTGATCGCAAGCTATGAACTCGGATTGATCTTGGTCGATGATTTGAAGGTCTTTGGGGCACTCGGCCGGCGGGGCGGCGGTTACTACTCCATGCTGCCTAAGAAGGATATGGCCGTGATTGGGGACTACCCGAATCCCAAATCGTGGCAGGAGCGTTTCTTCTTCGTCCAAATAAATGGTGAGTCTGTCGAGGAGAGCTGCCTCCATCTATTTCCGCAAGCATGGAACTTCAACCGAGGTAATCGATGAAAAACCTGTTGTCTATTTCACCATTTGAAGTGCGAGTTTTAGTGAAAAGTTTAGCTTTGTAGGAACAACCCTATCGCGCATTTGCATGGTGATCTCTTTGTCAAGAGATCTTCTTCATCAAAGGCCGTTTTCTGGAAGTCCTTCACCCTCGACGGATTGAGGCGCGTAAGACTTTATCGGTCCCGAGATCCTGTCCGTCGTATGATGCCGAACGGTCATCGAAGTTCCTACCGGGCGAGCAGAGATCTCGTAAGGGGAAGGAAATCGATGATGGGGAAGGCTCGGAAGATCCTTCACCGTTGGGAGAAAACCCTAGTTTTGCTCCAACGGAAAATAGTGGAGCCAGCGATTTTCCACTCCCACAACTTCTTTGATGGCCTTCCTCCGGTTTGTTACAGTGGCTGGAGGATGAGGAGAAACAACGGGTTTTGCGAGGGCTCCCAACGTGTCAACGAGGTTTGGCCCTTCGAACTTCTTAACCTTACGTTGAATCTGTATATAAGCATGCTTGCTGATCTTGAGTTTATGCAGGGACTAAGAGTGTTTAGCGGTTGACTTCGAGTTTCCGCAAATCCAGGATTGCTAACTTCAAGACCACAGAAGCGGGCGAGAGCTTTCCGTTCCGACAAGAGGTAAAGGCGCAGAAGCGAAACAAGCTGAGCTTCATGCTCGAGCTCGTTCGGGCGGAAGGAGAGAAGAAGGATGGTCGCAGCGAGGTGGCGAGCGGGCGAATCGTTGCTGCTGAGTTTCAATGTTTAAAGAAGCTCAGGAGTTTGTTGGTGATTTCAGCGAGTGCGGGGTTGGTCGTAAACCTTTACAAGTCTCAGAACCCGGATTTCCCCTTCGATTCGAGATTGCTGAGATGAAGGATTTCATGGCCGAGTGTGCTCATGCTGAGTCCTTGGTTCCTCCGGTAGAAGAAAGAGTCCGGAGACTATGGGAACCTATCGAGGTTTCCGAGGATACGGTGGAGGCCGGAGCCGATGAGAACGCCGAGGGTGGTGGGAACGCTCAAGGCGTGAATGAGGAAGTGGACCAGCCTGCTAGTTCATTTGGGATTTCCGCATCCGGATTTCTCAATGTTGACTTCCTTTTGTGAATCGTATTTTTTGGCCGTGTGTGGCCGTTTTTAGGAGTTTTATTCTGCGACCGTTGGAGGTTGCATTCTTATGTTTTGGGACTGGCCGTTGGTGGCTTTGAATCCCGCCGTTTTTGCGGACTTTATGAATATGAGAATTTGCGAGATTTCGTCTTTTGTTTGATTTATACATTCGTCAAGTGTAGAGGGAAGGATGAGTAGTCTTCAGATCCTAACTCTTTTTTGTCGCTTGGTCCGTATGCTACTTTTTAGCGAGCGTTTTAGGTGTAAGCGATAAGAGACATGTTTTGGGATCTCGTATACGATACTATGTCTGTGAGATGTCAAGATCCAGCAAGACTGGGTTTAGGGCAAGACCTAGGCTTACTCTCAGCTTTAAGGCTGTGCGATGACTGATCGGCTTTCGTTTTGTCTGTTAGTGATTTCTTCCTGATTCTTTTCGTTTAAAGTCCGCGACTAGTGGCTTATATGACTTGTGTTAAAGAATCGAGCTATCTTCGAGTTTATCAGGCGCTAAACCAAAATTTTGGGTTTCTTGTATGGCCTATGATATCCTTGTCGGATGTAAGAGGACCTTGTAGGTCTGACTACGAGTTTGTATTAAGTGAAACGTTTCGTGTGTCGTCCGTGGGGCCAATCGTAGTGAGTTATTTTAAGTCGCAGGTGGACTGTCTTTTGCGGATGATCGAGTTTTGTTATCTTTTAAGAAGTTCGCGTCTCGTGTTTCTTTTGAAGATATGATTTTCGTTTTCGAGCGTTGATACGTTTAAGTGAGCATAAAGATAGAAAGAATTTTATTAAAATTTGAAAAGTTCAGTACATGTGCGGATTTTTAGCTTTTGTGGGAGTATAGGAGTATCGCAGTCCCCCTTTTGGTGAGGGGATAGCTGAACTTCGCCGGGTTTCGACGAGCTGCCTACGTACCTCTTCGAGGATCAAGCCATCTCGTAGTTCTGATAGTTGCGCAGACGTTTTACTCCCGTGCGTTGCCGTTCCGATCGTGCTGGTCGGATCGGTGGTTTGTCTTGAAGTCGAGCTGTCACCTTTACGGCGGTGGACTCAAAGGCTTTGTCGCTGTCTTGAATCGTTGCCTGTTCGGATGATTCTGGATCATCTTTCTTGAGTCCTCGGGAATGTTGTGTGATTCCTTTGCTCGTTTCGGTTGGCGCGATTCCGATCTTTTCGCGTTTGAACTTGGCTAGGTAACGAAGTCTCGATTGTTTCTGACTACCCCGATGGCTGCGGTTCGGTGGTCGGAAACTTGATACCGAGGTGATATGTGGATGGTACTGCCTTCATGGAGTTGATCAAGGTTCCCATGATGGCGTTGTAGATGGCGGGTTGTCGACTACTGCAAACTCGGCGATCTTTGTGACTTCCTTTGCCATGACCGGAGCTTAATTCTCGAGGGTCATGGTAGTGGCGGAAAACCCGTCAAAGGTTTTGGCTCAGGGGCGACTTCCCCAGTGGGATCTTCATCCTGTAGAGGTGTTGCGGAAGATGCGTTGACCGTGCTTCCTGTATCGGCGAGAATGCGGCCGACTTGAGATCCTGGATTACCAGGTCGATAACAAAGGATCGCAGTGAGGTTTGTCGATTCAGCGGTCTCGTTCCTCAGCGATCGTGTGGTTAGGAACATCGCTGTGGGAACCAGTTGGAACTTGTCTCCGCTTTTAGCGTAGGCTTTTATCGGCGAGACAGAGTCTTGTAGAACTGTGATCCTCCGATGATCATGTTTACCCTCTGGCGACTGCTGTTGTTCCTTAATCGTCCTGTCTTCTTCGCTTTTCCCGATTGATTTTCGGTTGCGCGTCCTCGAAGACAGTTTTGTTGGTCTTTGGGCGGTCGGAGTCAGGAGCAAGTCCTTTATACTCTTGACCTTTGATAGTTGCGGTGAGGAGCTTTGCGCGAGCGGTAGCTTACGGTTCGCGATGGAGTGACCTCTGGTTTCGTGGAACTTCGCGGTAGGAATTATCCTTGTACTGGTTCCTGGTCAGGTGTTTCGGAGGTTCTGCCTTGCTCGAGTTGATGGCGTAGTTATGCTGCGGCTATCTTCCGCCGTGATGGGCGTTTTTGGTTACGAGAGGTTTTCTTTTCGAGGGCGTTTTCGTGGTCCGTGCTTCTCGCGATAGAAGCTTCATCTCTTCTTCCATGATGATGAAGTCCGTTGCCTTGTGGAGAGTATCCTGGATTGTCGCGGCTTTTCAGTAGTATCCACTTTCGAACCGACTTGTACCAGAGTTTTCCTCGATCGATTCGACATTATGCTGATGCCGTTACTCGGCCATCACCAGCTTGAACCCGATGAAGTCGCGGGCACTTCGTCCCTCCTTCTGAGCTAGACTCCATAGATCCCGTCGGACGTTTCTCTGTCCATGAACATGGTATTGTTGTGTGCGCCGAGGCCAGTTGGCGAAGCTTCGATGGAGTTCCTTTTGGCGGGGAGAACCATTGGCATTGGCGCCTGAGGTGCTTTCGGCGAAGAGACAATGACCAGCGTCTGCGTTCGGCTTCGGGGAGTTGCACCTACCCGTGCGATCTGGAAAGACTGCAGGTGCGACTTAGGATCCGTCGTGCCGTCATAGGCAGGTTTTGATCTTCCACGGGTCTGAGATCGTGTTTCCGTGATCCGGCGGTGAACGGCGTTTTCCGTGCTTCCTCGAGAAGTCTATCGATCTCGAGAGCGGAACTGGTCGCTGATGGATTTGCGATTTTACGCTTTCCTTGGCCCGCGGTCTTTTTGAGAGATTAGCGGAGATCATGGATCTATTTGCTTTCTGCGTTCCTCGAGTTTGTCGGCTGGTATGATAGATCGAGTTTGATCTTCGCGAGTTCTTCCTGCTCCATCAGTAGAGTTCTTCTTCCTCTTCGTCATGGGCCTTTCGAAGGATCACGGGCCTTGAAGCGGGTCCCATGAGGGTGGATGTCAAGTCTTCGGAAGGATCGATTGGTGGCTGATATCTAGATCGATCTTTCGGCGTCGCTTTCCTTGTTTCCGTAGGAAGTGGAAGGTTTTCGAGGTTGTTTGCTGTCCTTTGGTTTCCTCGGTGGTCTCTTCGGGCATCTTTCGTGCCGGGGAGATCGAGTCGAGTCTTCTGTGGCGTGCCTTGCCGTTGTAGTGAATGCGGCGGCGAGTTTGCTCCGCGGTTAAGATTGTCGACCTGTTTTGCAAGCGAGGTTATCAGCTTATCTATTGTTCCCCGTGCAGGAGTAAACAGTTCCTTCATGCTGGCGCCTCGGTGTTTGCATCAGCGGTGACTGCGGGGCGCATCTCCAGCTGGAGTCTTCTCAGCGTTGGCGTCGGCCAGATTGTTCCGTCTGGCTGGTTGATCTTTGGTGGCGTCGGTAGACATGATCGGCGTGTGCAGATTCGCGAGATAGATGATCCGTAACCCCCCCTCATACAGCGTTGAGCTGGGGGAACCAAAGTAGCACCCTCGATTTCTGATAAAGATGGAGAAAGTTAATCCGAAGTAATCCGATCTCCTGAAGGTCCCGGATATCTGCTGGCCGCGACACGAAAACAATCAAGTTTCGTTGAGAAAATAAAATCGTAGTGCAGAGCGAAAAGATCTTATTTCGATTCGCGCTTGAGCCGCGAACAACAGGTAAGAAGCGGCTACAAGAGCTGTCGAAGGTCCGCTAGTCCCCGCCTAGATCTAACCTAGTTAAGTCGCAGCTCGCTAATGAAGACAGAAAAGAAAGCTAAAACGCCTAAGTGCTAAGTGTTCTGGAAGTTTTGTGATCTGGATTTCTTCTGCTCAAAGCTCTCCTTACATACCCTCTTTAAGACGGCTCCATCTTCTCGTGGCTGAATCGGCTTTATTTTTTTGCCTATTTCCAGAAACTCGATCTATCTCTTACCCGAGGATAAAATAAACCGCCATACCTTCCTTCCGAAAATCGGGTGGGCCGCTTTTGGCCATGTTGGGCTGTTTAGGTGTTTTACGTTTTTCGAAAAGAACGGCCTTTTGTTGTTTCGACATTTCCGAAGCGAACCCCACCTTGTATAGTCGGATATTGGTGTTCTAGAATAACCGCGATCGCATCAAACTTGCGTAGATTGATTCCCAATAAGTTAAGATGGGGTCGGACCGCATGATAGACCGGTGACTGTGACGAGGGCCGTGGACCACGCCAGGCCGCTGGCGCCAGGCACCTTCCGTGGTGTGCCGCGCCAGGCCAGTGCCGCTGCCAGACCGCCCGCCCGCTGGCTGTGCCTGGCGCCAGGTCGCCCGCTG
>JAEACV010000964.1:0-50209 GCA_016432835.1 Brassica nigra
GGATCAACGAAGGCAAGCAACAGCAGGCACCGGCGGACGCGTGACACGGCACGGACGGCAGGACGCCTGGCGCCGGCGACAAGACGCCTGACGCCGGGCGGCAGGCCGCCACGCCTACGCCGCGGCAGGTTTGTCCTGTCCGTCCGCCGGGCGCAGGCCTGTCGCTCGCTCCGCCGGGCGCAAGGGTCCTGGCTTCATCTGTGCAATCGTCTCGATCTCGGCAACGGCAGCATCTTGGTCCCTTAAACCCATGTCCGGATTGTCTGAGAACTACAATGATTCTTCCGCAAAGCCTTCATTGTTTAAAAGTTCATATTGTAAACGCCTAAGTTCAAGCCTCATTACTCAAACCCTTGAAGACGGAAAGTCTACGAATCCAAGTCCATCTCGATCCCGATACTCGAGGAATCTCGGAAGGTCTTGTTGGATCAAAAACGGTTATCTCGAAATCTACGGCTAAAGATCCTTCCAACTCAAAGATTTCCGCACGAACGACTAACGGAAAAATATCGGAAACGGAAACCCACGGGCGCAGAGAATCCTGGCGCGGCGGTAAGCGCCACGCGAGCCGCCTGGCGGCCATCGCCACGCTGGGCGGCCTGGCGCAGACGGCAAGCCGCCTGGCACCGGCGGCATCGATCACGCTGAAGCCGCCTGGCGCCGCTGCACGCTGCCACGAGCCGGCCTGGCACCGGCGGCAGAGCGCCTGGCGCCGGGAGCGCCTGGCACCGGGCGGCAGGCGGCTTATGCCGGCGGCAAGCGCATGCCCGCTGGCTACGCCTGCAAGCCCCTGGCCGCGGTGACGGCCTTCGCCCTGGTCTCGGTCCCATCACGCCGGTCTGATCCCATCTTGGCTTGTTTGGATCAATCCGTGAGGTTGGTACGATCACGGTTATTCTAAACACCAAACATCTCGACTATAACGAGGAATTGGGGTTCCTTCGAAATGCCGGTATCTTCAAAGACTATTCTATCAAAAACCAGAAAACGCCTAAGTGGCCCGACATAGCCAAACGCCCACTTACGATTTTCCGAAAGGAAGGATAACTATGACGGTTTATCCTTATCCTCACATAAGAGATAAATGTCAAGTTTCCAGAAGATAAATGTCAAGTTTCCAGAAGATAAATGTCAAGTTTTCCAAGATAAATGTCAAGTTTCCGATAAACACGAAGATGGACGAAAATGGAAAACACCCGATTCAGCCCGAAGAAGATAGACTGTCTTAAGAGGAGTATATAAGGAGAGCTTTGGGCAGGAGCAAATCATCACAAAACTTCCAGAGCACTTAGCACTTAGAGCAATTTAGCATTCTTTTCTGTTTTCACTAGCGAGCCGCGACTCAACTAGGTTAGATCTAGCGGCCGGACTAGCGGACCTTCGACAGCTCTTGTAGCTTATTTCTTTACCCGTTGTTCACGCCAAACGCCAATTCAGAAATAAGATCTCTTTGCTTCTATTTTACGATTTTGTTTTGCGACTTTAATCTCCATTGATTGTATCGTGTGGCCCAGCAGATATCCGGACTTTCAAGGAAGATCGGTTAACTCGGTTTTCCTCCACAAATCGCTTATCGGAAATTGACGGTGTGAATTTCGGTTCCTACGTTTCGCTAAGGAGGGTGGGTTACGGATCTATCTATCTCGCAACTCACACGCCGATATGTTCATCGACGCCACCAAAGACTAGCCAACGCTAGACGGAACACCCGCTGACGCTAACTTTGAAAAGACTCCAACGGAGATGCGCCCACAGTCATCGCTGATGAAAACACCGAGGCCGGACAGATGAACGACCTGTTCACTTCCAGAACGGGCGGAACAACAGGACAAGCTGATAACCTCGCCGCAAAACAGGTCGACACCTTAACTGCGAGGAGCAAGTTGCCGCTGATCCACCAAGGCACGGCGCGCAGAAGACTCGACTTCGATCTCCGGAACGAGAAAAGATACCTCGAAGAGCCCACCCCGGGAAACGGCTCCAAAAGGACAGCAACGACCTCGCAGAACCTTCCACCCCGCTACGGAAACAAGGAAAGTGACGCTGAGCGATCAATCTGATATCAGCGACCAATCGATCCTTCCGATGAAGACGCTGACATCCACCCTAGAGGACCCGGCCAGTCCGCCAGACGGTATATTTCGAGAGGCCCATGACAGAAGAGGAGGAAGAAATCTACTGGATGGAGCAGGAAGAACTCGCGGAGGATCAAGCTCGGATCCATCGCGACCAGCCGACAAAATCGGAGGAACGCCGGTAGAATAGCGAGATCCATGATCTCCGCTAATCTCTCAAAACCGCGGCCGGCGGAAAGCGTGAAATCGCAAATCCACCAGGCGACCAGTTACGCCCGAGATCGATAGACTTCTCGAGGAAGCACGGAAAACGCCATTCACCGCCGGATCACGGAAACACGCATCTCAGACCCGTGGAAAATCAAAATCCCGGTCTATGACGGTACGGATGCTAAGGCGCACCTGCAGTCTTTCCAGATCACAATGGATAGATGCAACACCCCGAGCTGAACGAGACGCTGGTCATCTTCTTCGCTGAGCACCTCAAAGGCGCCCCAATGGTTCTCCGGCTCAAAAGGAACTCCATCGAAGCTTCCGCCAACTGGCCTCGGCGCTTTCAAACAATACTCCATGTTCATGGACAGAGAAACGCCTGACGTGGACCTATGGAGCCTAGCTCAGAAGGAAGACGAAGCCCGCGACTTCATGCGAAGGTTCAAACTGGTGATGGCCAGGGTAACGCATTAGCGACAATGTCGCAATCGACTCGAGGAAAACTCTGGTACAAGTCGAAGTTCAAAGTGGATACTACTGGAAAAGCCGCTGACAATCCAGGATACTCTCCACAAAGCAACGGACTTCATCATCATGGAGGAAGAGATTAAACTTCTATCACGAAGCACGGACCACAGAAAACATCCTCAAAAGAAACCCTCTCGAACGACAAGAACGCCCATCACGGCGGAAGACGCCGCAGCATAACTACGCCATCAACTCGAGCAAAGAAAGACCTCCGAAACACCTGACCAGGAACCAGTACAAGGATAATTCCTACCGCGAAGTTCCACGAAACCAGAGATCACTCCACCGCGAACTGCAAGGTTCTCGGCGCCGCTTGCCGCAAAACTCCTCACCGCTAACTATCAAAGGTCAAGAGTATAAAGGACTTGCTCCTGACTCGACCGCCTAAAGACCAACAAAACTGTCTCAGAGGACCGCTAATCGAAAATCAATCGGGTGAAAACGCGGAAGGAGACAGACGACCAAGGAACAACAACAGTCGCCAGAGGGTAAACATGATCATCGGAGGATCACAGTTCTACCAAGACTCAGTCTCGCCGATAAAAGCCTACGGGCAAAAGCGAGACAAGTTCCAACTGGTTTCCGGATAACGATATTCCTAACCACACGATCACTTTCGAGGAACAGGAACCGCCGAATCGACAAACCTCATTGCATCCTTTGGTTATCGACCTGGTAATCCAGATCTCGAGGTCGGCCGCATCCTCGCCGATACAGGAAGTATGGTCAACGCTATCTTCCGCGACACCCTACAGGATGAAGATCCCACTTGGGGAAGTCGCCCCGAGCCAAAACCTTTGACTGGTTTCGGCCACTTCCATGACCCTCGAGAATTAAGCTCCCGGTCATGGCGAAGGAAGTCACAAAGATCGCCGAAGTTTGCAGTAGTCGATAACCCGCCATCTACAATGCCATCATGGGAACCCTCGATCAACTCCATGAAGGCAGTACCATCCACATATCACCTCGCATCAAATTCCGACTTCCACCGAACCGCAGTCATCCGGGTAGTCAGAAACAATCGAGACTCGTTACCTAGCCGAAGTTCAAACTGCGAAAAGATCGAACAGCTGCCAACCCAAACGAGCAAAGGAATCACACAACATTCTTGAAGACTCAAAAGATGATCCAGAATCATCCGAACAGGCAACGATTCAAGACAGGACAAAGCCTCGAGTCCACCGCCGTAAAGCAGATAGCTCGACCCCGACAAACCACCGATCCGACCAGCACGATCGAACGGCAACGACGGGAGTAAAAACGCCTCATGCAACTATCAGAACTACGAGATGGCTTGATCCTCGAAGAGGTAATGAGGCAGCTCGTCGAAACCCGCGAAGTTCAGCTATCCTCCTCACCAAAAGGGGGTTGGTACGATACCCTATACTCCTACAAAACGCAAATATCCGCGACATGTACTCAAATTTTTCAAATTTTCAAATAAAATTCTTTCTATCTATTTCTTACGCTTACCCAAATTAGAAAACGCGTAAACACTACGGAAAACGAAAATCATATCTTCGAAGAAACGCCAGACGCCGCGAACTTCTGAAAAAGATAACAAAACTCGATCATCCGCTAAAACAGTCCACCTGCGACTTAAAACAACTTATGCCCGCCGATTGTCCCCGACGGACGACTCAGAAACGCTTTCACTCAAACCAAACTCGTAGTCAGACCTACAAGGTCCTCTTACATCCGACAAGGATATCATAGCTAAACAAGAAACCCAAAATTTTGGTTTAGCTGCCTCGGATAAACTCGAAGATAGCTCGATTCTTTTAACACAAGTCATATAAGCCGCTAAGTTAGCGGACTTTAAACGAAAAGAATCAGGAAGAAATCACTAACAGGCAAAACGAAGCCGATCAGTCATCGCGACAGCCTTAAAGCTGAGAGTAAGCCTAGGTCTTGCCCTAAACCCAGTCTTGCTGGATCTTGACATCTCACAAACATAGTATCGTGATACGAGATCCCAAAACATGTCTCTTATCGCTACACCTAAAACGCCGATAAAAGTAGCATACGGACCAAGCGACAAAAAGAGTTAGGATAATGGCGACTACTCGTGATTCTTTCCTCTACACTTGACGAATATATAAATCAAAACAAAAGACGAAATCTCGCAAATTTTCATATTCATAAAGACCGCAAAGACGGCGGATTCTAAGCCACCAAACGCCAGTCCCAAAACATAAGAATGCAACCTCTAACGGTCGCAGAATAAAACTCCTAGAAAACGCCACACACGGCCAAAACATACGATTCACAAAAGGAAGTCAACATCGAAATCCAGATGCGGAAATCCCAATGAACGCAGGCTGGTCCACTTCCTCGCTCACGCTTTGAGCGCTCCCACCACCCTCGGCGTTTCATCGGCTCCGCCTCCACCGTATCCTCGAAACTTTGATAGGTTCCCATAGTCTCCAGACTCTTTCTTCGACCGGAGGAACCAAGGACTCAGCATGAGCACACTCGCCATGAAGTCCTTCATCTCAGCAATCTCAGAATCAAAGGAGAACTGGTTCGAGACTTGTAAAGGTTTACGACCGAGCCCGCACTCGCGAAATCGCCAACAAACTCCTGAGCCTCTTTAAAACATTGAAACTCAGCAGCAAACGATTCCGCCTCGCCACCTCGCCGCGACCATCCTCCTTCCTCTTTCCGCCTCAACAAGAGCTCGAGCATGAAGCTCAGCTTGCTTTACGCTCGCTTTAACCTCTTGTCGAATCGGAAGAGCTCGCCAGCTTCTTTGGTCTTGAAGTTAGCAATCCTAGACTTGCGGAAACTTGAGTCGCGCATTGCCAAACACTCTTAGTCCCTGCGTAAATTCAAGATCAATAAATATACATACATGCGGATTCAAGAAAACGGTTAAGAAGTTCAAGGACAAACCTCATTGATCCGCTGGAACCTTCGCAAAACCCATTGCTTCTTCTCATCCTCCAGCGACTTGCCAGTAACAAACTCCGAGGAAGGCCGCAAAGAAATTGTTGGGAAGTGGAAAATCGCTGGTTCTCGCTTTTCCGCTGGAACAAAACTAAGGTTTTCCCCAACGGTGAAGGATCTTCCGAACCTTCCCACCATCGATTTCTTTCCCATTACGAGATCTCTGTTTACGCCCGAAGTCGGGCTTCGATAACCGTTCGCATCATATGTCGGGACAGGGTCTCGACCGTAAAGCCTTACTGCGCCTCGAATCCGCTCAAGAGTGAAGGACTTCCAGAAAACGGCCTTTCACGAAGGAGGTCCCTCTGACGAAAAGATCGCCATGCAAATGCGAACAGCCCCGCTTCTACAAAGCTAAACTTTTCACTAAAACTCGCGACTTCCAGAATGATAGAATAAACAACGAAGTTTTCATCAGATACCTCGGCTGAAGTTCCATGCGGCGGAAATAGATGGAGGCAGCTCTCCTCGACAGACTCACCATCTATTCGACATAGAAGAAACGCTCCTGCCACGACTTGGGGTTCGAAGTAGTCCCCTGAATTATGGTCATATCCTTCTTAGGCAGCATGGAGTAGTAACCGTCGCTCCCTGTCGCCCGAGTGCTCCAAAGGCCTTCGAAATCACCAGGACTGAGATCAATCCTGAGCTCATAACTTGCAATTAGTACGCCAAGCCAACTCTCTAAGCCAGGAACGCTGAGCTGGCTAATCGAAAGTTCGAATTGACGGCGCATCGAACAATGGTGCCGGGATCGGGAACCACATGCGCATACGTAAGGAAGGCCTCGTAACATGTAAAGAAACCTTCCGGAGGATTCCTCGCACTCTCATTGCCGACAGGAATTCGGAATTTGACTCCATCATGAATCTGGTAAAAATCTCAAAGAATCTTGAGATATTTACGAGAAACCAAGCTCAGCGTAAAAGGAGCACCAGGCTGCCTCAAAGGTCTCTTCGGAACAGGGACATCTGGCAGTGATGGGGGCGAACCCACAAGGGCTCGGTAATACGCATTCTTCGCTTCCTCCTCGACTAACTCCTCTTGCTTCACCGTCACATGGGCAGGAGAGTCATTTGAGGATGAATGGGAAGAAGAATTTCTCTTGGAGGATCTTGAAGACATTGTTCTTAATGAGAGAAAAGGATTCTTGAGAGAGATGAATTTTTTATGATGAAGTAAGAATGAATGAGATTTCTTACTCCATCCTTATAAAGGAGGTAAAATCACTTTTTACCCCGACTTTCGGCAAACGATTATGTCTCTACACCTTCCCATACGGCTATACCGCAAGCCAGGACCCGAAAGACATTACGGTTCCTAGCTAGCTGGGGGGCTAACTGTTGGGGTCAAAATCGGTCAACGACGAAATCGTCATCCGAAAGTCCTCGAAAGAAAACCAAGTGACGATCAAAACCAAGAAACGGGTCGTCAATCGATGAACTCAGGAGAAGGCATGAACGGACCGTGAGCCCCGGGGATCAACAAAGGCAAGCAATAGCAGGCACCGGCGGATGCGGGACACGGCACGGACGGCAGGACGCCTGGCGCCGGCGACAGGACGCCCGGCGCCGGCGACAGACGCCCGGCGGCAGGCCGCCACACCGCCTGCCGGCAGGTTTGTCCTGTCCGTCCCGGGCGGCAGGCATGTCCTGTCCCGCCCGTCCGGCCGGGCGCAAGGGTCCTGGCGCCATCTCTGCAATCGCCTCGGATTTCGGCAACGGCAGCATCTTGGTCCCTTAAACCCATGTCCGGATTGACTGAGAACTACAATGATTCTTCCGCAAAGCCTTCGATTGTTTAAAAGTTCATATTTTAAACGCTCTAAGTTCAAGCCTCATTACTCAAACCCTTGAAGACGGAAAGTCTACGAATCCAAGTCCATCTCGATCCCGATACTCGAGGAATCTCGAAGGTCTTGTTGGATCAAAACGGTTATCTCGAAATCTAAGGCTAAAGATCCTTCCAAACTCAAAGATTTCCGCACTAACGACTAACGGGGAAAGATCGGCAACGGAAAATCCAGGGCGGCAGAGAACCCTCATGCCGGGCGCGTTACACGAGCCGCCTGGCCGGGCGGCAGGCTTGTCCTGTCCGTCCGGCGCCGGCGCGCAGGCCGCCTGGCACCGCGGCGTATGCGAGCCGCCGGGCGCAAGCCCCTGGCCCGGTGACGGCTTCGCCCTGGTCTCGGTCCCATCACGCCGGTCTGATCCCATCTTGGCTTGTTTGGATCAATCCTCGTGAGGTTGGTACGATCACGGTTATTCTAAACAGCAAACATCTCGACTATACGAGGAATTGGGGTTCCTTCGGAAATGCCGGTATCTTCAAAGACTATTCTATCGAAAACCGTAAAACGCTAAGTGGTCCGACATGGCCAAACGCCCACTTACGATTTTCCGAAAAGGAAGGATAACTATGACGGTTTATCCTTATCCTCACATAAGAGATAAATGTCAAGTTTCCAGAAGATAAATGTCAAGTTTTTCGAAGATAAATGTCAAGTTTCCCGATAAACACGAAGATGGACGAAAATGGAAAAGCCCGATTCAGCCCGAAAGAAGATAGACCGTCTTAAGAGGAGTATATAAGGAGAGCTTTGGGCGAGGAGCAAATCATCACAAAACTTCCAGAGCACTTAGCACTTAGAGCAATTTAGCATTCTTTTTCTGTTTTCACTAGCGAGCTGCGACTCAACTAGGTTAGATCTAGGCGGCCGGACTAGCGGACCTTTCGACAGCTCTTGTAGCTTATTTCTTTACCCGTTGTTCACGCTCAAACGCGAATTCAGAAATAAGATCTCTTTGCGCTCTATTTTTACGATTTTTGTTGTGCGACTTTAATCTCCATTGATTGTATCGTGTGTGGCCCTGCAGATATCCGGGACCTTCAAGGAAGATCAGGTTAACTCGGTTTTCCTCCACAAATCGTTTATCGGAAATTGACGGTGTGAATTTCGGTTCCCACAACAGCATGGTCTAACAAATCTCTGATGAACTGTTATCAACCCGCGCTTAAAGCTTACTATAGACGCATCGATTCTCCTATAGAGACATTGATCGATTGACGCGAGGTGATGTCTTGCATATTTTCATTGATTTAGCCATCTTTATTATGCATTCTTTGTCTTGTAGGTTAAGGTTTAGGCATCTTTGGGACCCATTTTGCATTCATAAGTCCTTATCAGGTATTAGAGTGTCCCATGGAGTAAAAGAAGGTGTTGAGAGTGGTTTTGATGCAACAATGAGATAAAAAAAAAGGAGTTTGGCTTAGTTTGGGCAGAGATGGCTTCGGTTTGACTCGGCCGGACCAGACGGATGGACGTGCTTGGTCTAGTTCACCCGCGCATGGAGAGCTGGACGGACAGGCAGAAGCGCGTCCATGAACGCTTGGGTTCACTTACCAGCGCGGGACGGGACGGGCCAGGAACAAACGGACGCGCGGGCTGGGACGCTCGGGTCAGCACACCCGCGCGGGACGAGGAACGGACCGGACGGTCCTGCGCGTCCGGTCCTGGGCGGGTCGGACATGCTGGACCGTCCTACCTCACCCTGAGCGTTGCTTCCAAAGACCTTTTTGTCAATTTCTATGAAGTTTTTAGGGCTTTTAAGCCAATTATAAGTACCCTTGTTATCCCTAATTTGGGACTTATGTTATTTTCTCTCTAAGAACACAAACCTTTGAGTAAAAAGCTTTATCTTTGAATCATAATCTCATCTCATCTTTGTGTTCTTGAGTGTTTGATTTCATTTTCTTTCTTTCTCTACATGTTTAATTTTGAATCTCTCATGGGTTTAAGAGTAAGCATGTGGATTAGTGAGTAGATCCATTTTGGATTCATGGGTTAGGGAGACTAAGGGGTGATTAGGCTAGATCTATGGTGTTTTAGTGTAGATCCATCTTGTTCCTTGCTAGTAGAGTGTTTTTAATGCTATTTTAGAGTTGGCCACTCTAAAGTTGAGCTTTAGGCTTTTCATGCCCTAAAGGTGTTCTATGAAATGCCTGAACCAACTCTCATAAGCTTTTAACATTCTTTATCAAAGTGATTTGTTGTTAAAGGGGTTAATATGGCTATTAGACTTGTTCTTATTGATTGCTTAGATAATATTCAACCTAAGAGATTAGATGCTTGAGTTATCTTTGTGAATGAGCATTCATCTAGAGATAGAGCTTGTTTAGGATTGTGTCTAGGCCTAAGGTTGATAGATTGATTGTTTGCTGCCACCTTTAGATTGATGCTTGATCCCCCCAAGGTCAATTCCCTTAGCCCATGAGTTCTCCCATCTCATAAAGAAAGAAAGTTTCATCTTTTATTGCATTTAAGTATTGTCTTAGTTTAATAATCATCTCTTTTAATGGTTGCCTTTAGATTAAGCATAGGCTTGCATTTCCTTTGCTTTGTGA
Organism: Brassica nigra; assembly: GCA_016432835.1. NCBI lineage: Eukaryota > Viridiplantae > Streptophyta > Magnoliopsida > Brassicales > Brassicaceae > Brassica > Brassica nigra. The sequence continues at coordinate 10,170 of JAEACV010000964.1, forward strand.
TCACTTAGAACTGGTTTGACATCTTTTATACTATAACATTTGATAAAGAGCCTTGAAAACTCCTATCACCAAATTGGCGCCGTTGCCAAATTCTAAGTTGATTGTTACATTGGGATTTAGTCACTTGCTTGAGACTAAATCATTTTTCTTTTCTTGTGATATTGATTCTCCTTTTTTCCTCTCCCTTTGCATTTCAGGTGTATGAACACAAGAAGCAGGGGTGCAACAAACCTGGTTCCCACTGTTGAAGAGGTTGCTACACTTGAGAGGGAAATAGCAAGAAGGAGAAGAGAAGAAGAGCAACAGGCTCATATTCAGAGGTTGGGGTTTGAGATGGATGAACACCAGCATCAACCTCAAGACAGAGTTGCTCAAGATGGAAATGGTCAAGGAGCTGACAACCTTCGACCCCAGCGCCAACAACAACACCCACAGCGGCCAGCTCGAGCTATTGGTACCTATGACCGTCCTCACATTCATGGTCATAGGATGGGCATCCGAGCACCAGCCGTGGAAGCTAACAACTTTGAGATCAAGCCAGGGTTGTTGAATGTGATTGAGAACAACAAATACCATGGTCTGGCTGTAGAAGACCCATTTGATCAATTGGACAAGTTTGATAGCTATTGTGGCTTGTCCAAGACCAATGGTGTGTCCGAAGATGCTTTCAAGCTCAAGCTGTTTCCTTTTTCTCTAGGGGACAAGGCACGCCAATGGGAGAAGTCTCTCCCCAGTGATTCCATCACCACTTGGGATGATTGCAAGAAAGCCTTCTTGGCGAAGTTCTTCTCTACATCAAGGACAGCCAAGTTGAGAAATGAGATCTCTAGCTTCCAGCAGAAGAATCTGGAAAGCTTTAGTGAAGCATGGGAGAGGTTCAAAAGCTACCAGGCTCAATGCCCCCACCATGGCTTCTCAAAGGAGAGCTTGCTGAGCACATTCTAGAGAGGTGCTCTTCCTAAGTACAGAGCCAGATTGGATACAGCCAGCAATGGATTCTTCCTGGGCAGATCTGAATAAGATGCTGAGGAGCTGGTTGACAACATGGTGAAGAGTGACTCAGTTTACAGTGGCGAGCACGACAGAGCCAACAAAGCTGATGACAACCAGACAAAGAAGGATATCAAATCCTTGCAGAAGAAGATGGATTTCCTTCTTGCTAACCAAGCCAAACAGGAGCAGATGAACTTTGTAGGTGGTCCTAGTCAAGAGGCTCCTCCTAAGGTTAATGAGGTTGAAGGTTTGGAAGGCCAAGAAGAGTTATGCTTCATCAACAACAATGGTACTTGGTACAGGAAGGAACCTAACTTTCAGTACAACAACTACCAGCAGAGGTCTTATCCTAACAACCAGCAAGGAGGATATCAGCCCAAGCAAAACACTCAGCAAGGGAACTATCAGCCTCGGCAAAACACCCCTCCTGGTTTCAGCAATCAAGGCAATCAGTCTACTCAAGCTCAAGGCAGCTCTTCTCAAGCTAAAGCTCCGGATTCAAGTATGGAATCTATGTTCAAGCAAATATTGGAAGCTCAGTCTAGAACAGCAAAAAACATTGGCCATGAGTTCAAGACTGTTCACTCCAAGATTGATAGTAGCTATACTGAGTTAAACAACAAGATATGAGCTTTGGAGAGCTAGTTTGCTTCTATGAACTCTCAGCCAAGTCGCCAACAAGGGACACTACCTGGGAAGGCCGAGCAAAACCCCAAGGAGCCAATGAAAGCAATCACTTTGAGAAGTGGTAGAGAGTTACCTCCAAGAATTCTCCCCAAGGATGGTGAGAAACAAGGTGGGGAGGTGGCCATCAACATTGATAAAGAAGTTGTGATTGTAGATGAGAAGGTTGATGAAGAAATTCTGGAAAAAATTGTTGAAGCTAAGGGTAAAGGAAAGGCTGGAGAAGATAAGAGAACAGTGAAACATGGTGAAGTTGTTACTCCAACAAAAGGATCTTGTTTTGTCCCTCCTCCTTATGAGCCTAAGCTACCATTTCCTGGAAGGTTCAAGAAGCAGCTATTGGAGAAATACAAGGCACTCTTTGAGAAACAGTTGAGTGAAGTTCAGGTCACAGTGCCCATCATTGATGCTTTCATGCTAGTCCCTCAATACAGCAAATTCTTGAAAGATGTTGTAGCTGCAAAAATAAAGAGATGGAGGGTATGATGATCCTTACTCATGAGTGCAGTGACATTATCCAGAGATTGACTATCCCTAAGAAGCTAGAGGATCCAGGATGTTTTACTCTACCTTGCACCATTGGTCCTTTGATGTTTGAGAAGTGTTTATGCGACTTGAGAGCTAGTGTCAGCCTCATGCCCTTATCTGTTGCCAAGAAGCTTGGATTCAGCCAATACAAAAAGTGTAGACTCTCCTTGGTGCTTGCTGATCGCTCTGTTAAGTTTCCCATTGGTATATTGGAAGACCTCCCTGTGATGGTTGGAAATTGTGAGATTCCAACAGACTTTGTTGTGCTTGAAATGGATGAGGAAGCTAAAGATCCCTTGATCCTTGGAAGACCATTCTTAGCCACAGCAGGAACCATTATCAATGTGAAGGAAGGCAAGATTGATCTTCATTTTGGGAATGAGCACACTCTCCACTTTGACATCAAAGAGGTGATGAAGAAGTCAACTGTGCAAGGCCAAGTGTTTTACATTGAAGAGATGGAAGCCTGGCTGATGAACTTCTTGAAGAGTTGGCAGAGTTGGCAATTAAGGACCCTTTGCAACATGCTTTGACAATAAATAAAGAAGTCCAAGTGGTTGAGAACAAGGAGAGTGATGCTTATGTGAGAATGCTGGATTCTCATAAGAAGATTGATGGTGAAGCCCAATACGAGGAGCTTACACATGAGGTTCACCAATCTGCATCAGCCACTCAACAAGAGGACATCCAACAAGATGATTGGAGTGAGCTCAAGGCACCAAAAGTGGAGCTCAAATCTCTTCCCCATGGTGTAAGGTACGCATTTCTAGGCCCTAATGAGACTTACACTGTCATTGTGAGTAGTGAACTTACTGAACTTGAGCTTTCTCAACTTTTAAATGCACTTAAAAAGTTTAGAAAAGCAATTGGATACTCACTAGATGATATTAAGGGGATATCACTTTCTTTGTGCATGCATATGATACATCTTGAGGATGAATCAATGACTTCTATAGAGCATCAAAGAAGGTTAAATCCTAACCTGAAGGATGTTGTAAAGAAGGTGATTCTTAAACTCTTAGATGCTGGTGTTATCTACCCTATTTCAGATTCTAAATGGGTATCTCCTGTGCATGTTGTCCCAAAGAAAGGTGGTATCACTGTGGTTAAAAATGACAAGGATGAATTGATACCAACTAGAACCATAACTGGCCATAGGATGTGTATTGATTATAGAAAACTCAACTCTGCATCTAGAAAGGATCATTTTCCATTGCCATTTATAATCAGATGCTTGAGAGACTTGCAAACCATCCTTTCTATTGCTTTCTTGATAGGTATTCAGGGTTCTTCCAGATCCCCATACATCCCAATGATCAAGAGAAGACAACATTCACATGCCCCTATGGCACCTTTGCTTATCAAAGGATGCCATTTGGGTTATGTAATGCTCTAGCAACCTTTCAAAGGTGCATGGTGTCTATCTGCTCAGATCTCATTGAGGATATAGTGGCGGTATTCATGGATGATTTCTCTGTCTACGGATCTTCGTTTTCTGCTTGTTTGTCCAACTTGTGCAAGGTCCTATAGAGATGTGAAGAAACCAACCTTGTGCTGAATTGGGAGAAGTGTCACTTCATGGTCAAAGAAGGGATCGTGCTTGGGCACAAGATTTCAGAAAAGGGGATTGAGGTGGACAAGGCTAAGATTGAAGTGATGGTTAGTTTGCCTCCACCAAAGACAGTGAAGGACATCAGGAGCTTTCTTGGCCATGCTGGGTTCTATAGAAGGTTCATCAAGGACTTCTCAAAGATTGCTAGGCCAATGACCAAGTTGCTGTGCAAGGAAGCCACTTTCAACTTTGAGGTAGAATGTCTTGAAGCTTTCAAGAAGATAAAGGGTGAACTTGTTAGTGCTCCTATTGTCCAGCCACCTGATTGGGATCTCCCCTTTGAGATAATGTGTGATGCTAGTGATTTTGCTGTTGGAGCTGTCTTGGGGCAGAAGAAAGATGGCAAGACTCATGTGATCTATTATGCGAGCCAAGCCTTGAAGGATGCACATATGAAGTATGCCACAACTGAGAAAGAGATGCTGGCCATTGTCTTTGCCTTTGAGAAGTTCAGAAGTTACCTTGTGGGTTCCAAAGTCATTGTGTACACAGGCCATGTAGCTTTGAGACATCTTCTAGAAAAGAAGGATGCAAAACCAAGACTTTTGAGATTGATCCTGCTACTTCAAGAGTTTGATCTCGAGATCAGGGACAAGCCAGGAATTGAGAATGGAGTAGCTGATCACTTGTCCAGGCTGAGAATTGAAGGTGGAATCCTTATTGATGAAGGACTTCCTGAGGAGCAGGTCATGGCTATCATGTCAGTGGTGGCAGTTATTGAGACTGGAAAGAAGATCGAAGAGGTCAAGGCAGCTAAAGAGAAGGGGCCTTGGTATGCTGATTTGGTTAACTACTTAGCTACTGGGAAAGAGCCATTGGATCTTGCGGGGTATGAGAAGAAGAAGTTCTAGGAAGATTTGAAGAGATACTATTGGGATCAATAGAAGAGTGGTGGCTGATGAAGAAATTGAAGGGATCCTTACACATTGCCATGGATCTTCCTATGGAGGCCACTTTGCTACCTTCAAGACTGTCTCAAAGGTGTTACAAGCTGGATTTTGGTGGCCACACATGTTCAAGGACACACAAGACTTTGTTTCCAAGTGTGATTCTTGTCAAAGGAGAGGTAACATCACCAAGAGAAATGAGATGCCTCAAAATCCAATTCTTGAGGTGGAAGTGTTTGATGTATGGGGGATAGACTTCATGGGACCTTTTCCTTCTTCCTATGGTAACAAGTACATCTTGGTGGCTGTTGACTATGTGTCCAAATGGGTTGAAGCAGTGGCTAGTCCTACAAATGACTCAAGAGTGGTGATAAAGATGTTCAAGAGGATAATTTTTCCAAGATTTGGAGTTCCAAGAGTGGTCATAAGTGATGGAGGCTCACACTTCATTAACAAGGTGTTTGAAGGGCTTCTAAAGAAGAAGGGAGTGAAGCATAAGGTGGCAACACCTTACCACCCACAAACCAGTGGCCAAGTTGAGATCTCCAACAGGGAAATGAAGGGCATTCTAGAGAAGATAGTTGGGACTAAGAGGAAAGATTTGTCAGATAAGCTTGATGATGCACTTTGGGCCTACAGGACAGCTTACAAGACTCCCTTAGGTACCACACCTTTCAACCTTGTGTATGGGAAGGCCTGCCACTTACCAGTAGAGCTTGAGTACAAGGCATTGTGGGCTGTTAAGTTACTGAACTTTGACATCAAGAGTGCCAAGGAAAAGAGGCTTCTTCAACTCAATGAACTGGATGAGATAAGGATGGATGCCTTTGAGAACTCAAGGATCTACAAGGAAAAAACCAAGGCCTTTCATGACAAACACATCCTCAAGAGAGAGTTCAAGGCTGCAGGAGATCAAGTTCTTCTCTATAACTCTAGACTGAAGTTATTTCCAGGGAAGCTCAAGTCAAAATGGTCCATTTGTGGTCAAGGAAGTGAAACCTTATGGAGCAGTTGTGCTTTGGGACAAGCAGAGTAATGATTTCACAGTGAATGGACAGAGGGTCAAGGAATACATGGCCACCATACCAAAGGAGATTGGGACATCAACCCCACTCTCTGATCCTTCCCCAGCCTAACCTCAAATGAGGCAAAGTCAAGCTAGTGACTTTAAACAAGCTCACTTGGGATGAATTCCCATGGTTATCCTTGTAAATATTGTATTAGGATTTATTTTTCAAGGCATTTGGATGATGGAAGGTCAATATGGTTGAGATGGTGTGCATGAGGCTTTAAAATAAGATGGAAGGCAAGAAGAGGAGGTCCAGACAGCTTTTGGTCAATGAACGCGCGGCCGGACGTGCGCCGCCTAAGCTACGCGCTCGGAACAAGGATGTCCGCGGGACGTATGCGCGGGTCGGCTAACCCGCGCGCGACCGGACGGATGAGCAAGAGAAGTGCGCAGCCTCAAGGTCGCAGGACGTGTAACCCGCGCGTTATCGGGACGTCTTGATCAACAACCGGAACGCGCGTCCTTGAATGCGCGGGATGGATGCACCGCGCGGGAAGGGACGAACGGATGGACAAGAGAAGTGCGCGGCCTCATATGTGTGGGATGGATGCACCGCGCGGGAAGGGAGCACAGCGGACGTCCGGAACGCGCGGGCGTATATGCACGGGACAGACTACCCGCGCAGGATCGGAGTGTGACACAGACTGACCGGAAACTGGACACGCGCGGGTGAGAACCTCACGGGCTACCCGACCCACACCGCGACCCACGCACAACCCGCCGGACCCAGGTATGAATTTTTTTACTATTCTCCGACCCGACCCGTTTCCCCGACCCAGGCCATCTCTAAAACCCAAATTCGCCCTCTCTCTCTCCTCATTTCACCTTCTTCCCCAAATCAAAAACCTCTCTAGCCTCCAAGAACCAAAAACCTCATATCTCACTCAAATCTCCACCAAAACACTCCATTCCTTTTCCCACATCCAAGTCTTCATCCTCTTAGTCTAATTCCTTGAATCTTTTCATCTTTATCCTTCATCCAAAGCAAGGTATGGTTTCTTTAAGTTCAAATTCGTAATGCTCATGAACCCTAAAAATTTGAACTTGAAATTTGGCCATTTTCTTGCTAGATTCTTGTGAAATAGACTAGAGAAGGCTCATATATCATGCTGGGTAGTTGATTTCATGGTGGAATTGAGTTTAATTTGAACTTTGAGAAATTAGGGTACATGAGATTTGGGGCTTTTTCAAATTTAGCTTAATTAGGGTTGATAGTGGGCTAGATTGATTAGATAAGTTGTCTTAGAGGTTGATTTGGTTCCAATTTCAAGCTGAGCTCTAGTTTATCATGGTTATTGCTAATTTGAAGTTCTTGTGTTCAATAAAAAAAAAAGTGTATATATTTTATGAGCATGAGAGCTTCATTCTTAGCTATTGCTTGTCTTGCTTGCCTTCATGATTGCATTGTGATAGCTCCTGTTGAGATTGATGATCTTGTTAGAGCTAGTTTGTGTTTCATCGTGTTTCTCTCTTTCTTGTGCTCACTCTTTTTCCAAGGATTAAATTTTCAGGTACAATGGTGAGAAAAAGTGTAGCTCAAATGGAAGAAGAAAGAACAGGCTGCAAAGAGAGTGACTGCTCAGTTTGGAAAAGAACTAGGCTCCATGCCTGAATCAGAGGAGGAGCGTAGACAGCAAGCTTTGGCAATGCTAAGGAAGAAAGCACAGGCCAAGAGAGATGGCAAGAGAGTTGCTGTTGATGAGAGTGTGGCTGACATTGCTCACAAGCAAGCCCCTCCCAAGAGAGAAAGAGCACCTAGGAGCACCAGGGTGGGAGATTTAGTTTTGGAAAAAGGCACCAAAGGAGGTGGTAATGAACCAGCTCCCACACCAAAAGCTAAGGCACCAAGAAAGATTGTAACACCTCCTCCCTTGGAGCAAGAGGATGCAAGTGCTGAAGAGGACCCTTCACATGAGGGCAGTGAAGCTGAGCATGATCCTAACTCATCAAAGAACTTCAATGATAACAGAGACAGGCAGAAGACACCCACTGAAGAGGAGCTGTTAGAGCAAATGAGAAAAGGTGTCTCTTGGCCTCCAACCAGATTTGTTGATAGGATGGCCCTCAAGGAGTTGACGATTCAAGAAGACATCCAGGAGATGCTAGGCCACATGAGTATGGGTAGTTTCTACACTATGGCTTATCCTACTTACAAAGAAGTTTCTTGCCAATTCTTGGCATCTCTGGAAGCCACCTTTCACACTTCCAAGAATGTGGAGCAAGGATGGGGGAAGATACATTTCAAGATTGATGGGCGAGCCTACTCCATGACATTCAAGGAGATTGAGGAAGTGCTTGGCTTTCAAGACCAAAAAGAGCCATCCTTTCCAAAGCTTGCCAAGGTCAAGAGAGAGATGAACATCACACACCTTACTTGGAAGCTGTTCTCAGGCAAGACTAGGAGTGCCAACCGCGACAAGAATGCCTCCATTCGACACCCTTCAGTGCGCTATCTCCATAGATTGCTTGTCCATACCTTGTTCCCCAGGAAAGAAGTAGGAACAGTCTTTGGAGATGAAGTGAAATTTTGCATCAAGCTGTCCACCACTATGCTTCACCGCCTCATCTCCCTTTGGTTCCCAGTGACTTCTACAAGGATTTTGGCATAGTGGGATTCTTTGTCAAGCGCCACATGTACTATAAGGCTTGGAGCTGGTCAAACAGAGACCCTGAAGCTCCGATTGGTCCTTGCTCACCGCTTGCCATTAGCCTGCGAATGATTTTACTGGCTTGCCGGTGTTTCTTTTTGTATTTTTCAGACCTGCCAGTGATACTAGGGTTCTAAAGGACCTTCTTAAAGCTAAAATAATTTAAAAAACTGTTACAGCAAAAACAATAATAAATATATTCATAGAATAAGTGTTTCATTTTAGAAAAAACAATTATTTAAAAAAAACAAGTTAAAGAGCCATTATTAAATTAAAAATTATGCCTCTATTATCAGATACTGTATTTTACTCTATTTTAGAGTTAAAATAGCTATGGCTGGAGATATTCTTATAATTTCTTAGGTGTACACAGTTATACACGTAGGGATGTATTTATATACACATTTTAATGGGACCAGATAGTTACTTAGAATTGCTTAGGTGTACCTAATTAGTTATACATGACAACGCAACAGCCTGTGATCGGCTGGGGATCTTAATCCCTTTAAAATTTTTCAAGCGGTGGCAGTCCTTGCTCTCCGCTTGCCATTAGCATGCGAATGATTTTACTGTCTTGGCAGTGTTTCTTTTTGTGTTTTTCGGACCTGCCAGTGATACTAGGGTTCTAAAGGACCTTCTTAATGCTAAAATAATTTTAAAAACCTTTGCAGCAAAAGAAATGAAAATTCTATTCATATGATTAAGTGTATTTCATTTTAAAAAAAAACTACGGTAAAAAAAAGTTAAAGAGCCATTTTTAAATTAAAAATTATGCCTCTATTATCAGATAATGTATTTTACTCTATTTTAGAGTTAAAAATAGCTATGGGTGGAGATGCTCTTATAATTTCTTAGGTGTACACAGTTATACACGTAGGGATGTATTTATATACACATTTTAATGGGACCAGATAGTTACTTAGAATTGCTTAGGTGTACCTAGTTAGTTATACATGGCAACGCAACAGCCTGTGATCGGCTGGGGATCTTAATCCCTTTAAAATTGGTCAAGCGGTGGCAGTCCTTACTCTCCGCTTGACATTAGCCTGCGAATGATTTTACTGTCTTGTCAGTGTTTCTTTTTGTGTTTTTCAGACCTTCCAGTGATACTACGGTTCTAAAGGACATTCTTAATGCTAAAATAATTTTAAAAACCTTTTCAGCAAAAGAAATAAAAATTCCATTCATATGAATAAGTCTATTACATTTAAAAACCTAAAAAAAAAGTTAAAGAGCCATTTTTAAATTAAAAATTATGCCTCTATTATCGGATAATGTATTTTACTCTATTTTAGAGTTAAAAATAGCTATGGGTGGAGATGCTCTTATAATTTCTTAGGTGTACACAGTTATACACGTAGGGATGTATTTATATACACATTTTAACGGGACCAGATAGTTACTTAGAATTTCTTAGGTGTACCTAGTTAGTTATACATGGCAACGCAACAGCCTGTGATCGGCAGGGGATCTTAATCCCTTTAAAATTGGCCAAGCGGTGGCAGTCCTTGCTCACCGCTTGCCATTAGCCTGCGAATGATTTTACCTGCTTGCCGGTGTTTCTTTTTGTATTTTTCAGACCTGCCAGTGATACTAGGGTCCTAAAGGACCTTTTTAAAGCTAAAATAATTTTAAAAACTATTGCAGCAAAAACAATAATAAATATATTCATATGAATGAGTGTTTCATTTTAGAAAAAGTAATTATTTAAAAAAAACAAGTTTAAGAGCCATTTTTAAATTAAAAATTATGCCTCTATTATCAGATACTGTATTTTACTATATTTTAGAGTTAAAAATAGCTATGGGTGGAGATGCTCTTATAATTTCTTAGGTGTACACAGTTATACACGTAGGGATGTATTTATATACACATTTTAATGGGACCAGATAGTTACTTAGAATTGCTTAGGTGTACCTAGTTAGTTATACATGGCAACGCAAACGTGATCGGCTGGGATCTTAATCCCTTTAAAATTGGTCAAGCGGTGGCAGTCCTTACTCTCGCTTGACATTAGCCTGCGAATGATTTTACTGTCTTGTCGTGTTTCTTTTGTTTTCAGACCTTCCAGATACTACGGTTCTAAAGGACCTTCTTAATGCTAAAATAATTTTAAAACCTTTTCAGCAAAAGAAATAAAATTCCATTCATATGAATAAGTCTATTACATTTAAAAAAAACGGTAAAAAGTTAAAGAGCCATTTTAAATTAAAAATTATGCCTCTATTATCAGATACTGTATTTTACTCTATTTTAGAGTAAAAATAGCTATGGCTGGAGATGTTCTTATAATTTCTTAGGTGTACACAGTTATACACGTAGGGATGTATTTATATACACATTTTAATGGGACCAGATAGTTACTTAGAATTTCTTAGGTGTACCTAGTTAGTTATACATGGCAACGCAACAGCAGTGATCGGCAGGGGATCTTAATCCCTTTAAAATTGGCTGCGGTGGCAGTCCTTGCTCACCGCTTGCCATTAGCCCTGAATGATTTTACCCTTGCGGTGTTTCTTTTGTATTTTTCAGACCTCGGTGATACTAGGGTCCTAAAGGACCTTTTAAAGCTAAAATAATTTTAAAACTATTGCAGCAAAAACAATAATAAATATATTCATATGAATGAGTGTTTCATTTTAGAAAAGTAATTATTTAAAAACAAGTTTAAGAGCCATTTTAAATTAAAAATTATGCCTCTATTATCGATCTTGTATTTTACTATATTTTAGAGTTAAAATAGCTATGGGTGGAGATGCTCTTATAATTTCTTAGGTGTACACAGTTATACACGTAGGGATGTATTTATATACACATTTTAATGGGACCAGATAGTTACTTAGAATTGCTTAGGTGTACCTAGTTAGTTATACATGGCAACGCAACTTGATCGGCTGGGGATCTTAATCCCTTTAAAATTGGTCAAGCGGTGGCAGTCCTTGCTCTCCGCACATTAGCCTCAATGATTTTACTGTCTTGTCGGTGTTTCTTTTGTGTTTTCAGACCTTCCAGTGATACTACGGGTTCTAAAGGACCTTCTTAATGCTAAAATAATTTTAAAACCTTTTCAGCAAAAGAAATAAAATTCCATTCATATGAATAAGTGTATTACATTTAAAAACCTACGGTAAAAACAAGTTAAAGAGCCATTTTAAATTAAAATTATGCCTCTATTATCGATAATGTATTTTACTCTATTTTAGAGTTAAAAATAGCTATGGGGAGATGCTCTTAGAAATTCTTAGGTGTACCTAGTTATACACGTAGGGATGTATTTATATACACATTTTAATGGGACCAGATAGTTACTTAGAATTTCTTAGGTGTACCTAGTTAGTTATACATTGCAACAACAGCCTGTGATCGGCGGGGATCTTAATCCCTTTAAATTGGCTGCGGTGGCAGTCCTTGCTCACTGCTTGCCATTAGCCTGCAAATGATTTTACTGGCTTGCCGTGTTTCTTTTGTATTTTCAGACCTGCCAGTGATACTAGGGTTCTAAAGGACCTTTTAAAGCTAAAATAATTTTAAAAACTATTGCAGAAAAACAATAATAAATATATTCATATGAATAAGTGTTTCATTTTAGAAAAAGTAATTATTTAAAAAAACAAGTTAAAGAGCCATTTTAAATTAAAAATTATGCCTCTATTATCGATATCTGTATTTTACTATATTTTAGAGTTAAAATAGCTATGGGTGGAGATGCTCTTATAATTTCTTAGGTGTACACAGTTATACACGTAGGGATGTATTTATATACACATTTTAATGGGACCAGATAGTTACTTAGAATTGCTTAGGTGTACCTAGTTAGTTATACATGGCAACGCAACAGCCTGATCGGCTGGGGATCTTAATCCCTTTAAAATTGGTCAGCGGTGGCAGTCCTTCTCTTGCCATTAGCCTGCTAATGATTTTACGTCTTGTGTGTTTCTTTTTGTGTTTTTCAGACCTTCCAGTGATACTAGGGTTCTAAAGGACCTTCTTAATGCTAAAATAATTTTAAAACCTTTTCAGCAAAAGAAATAAAATTCCATTCATATGAATAAGTGTATTACATTTAAAAAAAACATAAAAAACAAGTTAAAGAGCCATTTTAAATTAAAAATTATGCCTCTATTATCGATAATGTATTTTACTCTATTTTAGAGTTAAAATAGCTATGGCTGGAGATGCTCTTAGAATTTCTTAGGTGTACCTAGTTATACACGTAGGGATGTATTTATATACACATTTTAATGGGACCAGATAGTTACTTAGAATTTCTTAGGTGTACCTAGTTAGTTATACATTGCAGCAAAACTGTGATCGGGGATCTTAATCCCTTTAAAATTGGCCAAGCGGTGGCAGTCCTTGCTCCTGCTTGCCATTAGCCTGCAAATGATTTTACTGGCTTGCGGTGTTTCTTTTGTATTTTTCAGACCTGCCAGTGATACTAGGGTTCTAAAGGACCTTTTAAAGCTAAAATAATTTTAAAAACTATTGCAGAAAAACAATAATAAATATATTCATATGAATAAGTGTTTCATTTTAGAAAAATAATTATTTAAAAACAAGTTAAAGAGCCATTTTAAATTAAAATTATGCCTCTATTATCGATATCGTATTTTACTCTATTTTAGAGTTAAAATAGCTATGGCTGGAGATGCTCTTATAATTTCTTAGGTGTACAGTTATACACGTATGGATGTATTTATATACACATTTTAATGGGACCAGATAGTTACTTAGAATTGCTTAGGTGTACCTAGTTAGTTATACATGGCAACGCAACAGCTGTGATCGGCTGGGATCTTAATCCCTTTAAAATTGGTCAAGCGGTGGCAGTCCTTGCTCTCACTTACATTAGCCTGCTGAATGATTTTCTTGTCTTGCCGTGTTTCTTTTGTGTTTTTCAGACCTGCTAGTGATACTAGGTTCTAAAGGACCTTCTTAAAGCTAAAATAATTTTAAAACCTTTTCAGCAAAAGAAATAAAAATTCCATTCATATGAATAAGTGTATTTCATTTTAAAAAAAACTACGGTAAAAAAACAAGTTAAAGAGGCATTTTTAAATTAAAAATTATGCCTCTATTATCAGATACTGTATTTTACTCTATTTTAGAGTTAATAATAGCTATGGCTGGAGATGCCCTTAGAATTTCTTAGGTGTACCCAGTTATACACGTATGGATGTATTTATATACACATTTTAATGGGACCAGATAGTTACTTAGAATTGCTTAGGTGTACCTAGTTAGTTATACATGGCAACGCAACAGCCTGTGATTGGCTGGGGATCTTAATCCCTTTAAAATTGGTCAAGCGGTGGCAGTCCTTGCTCTCCACTTGCCATTAGCCTGCGAATGATTTTACTGTCTTGGCAGTGTTTCTTTTGTGTTTTTCGGACCTGCCAGTGATACTAGGGTTCTAAAAGACCTTCTTAAAGCTAAAATAGTCTTAAAAACCTTTGCAGCAAAAGAAATAAAAATTCTATTCATATGAATAAGTGTATTTCATTTAAAAAAAAAAACCTATGGTAAAAAAAACAAGTTAAAGAGCCATTTTTAAATTAAAAATTATGCCTCTATTATCGATATGTATTTTACTCTATTTTAGAGTTAAAATAGCTATGGTTGGAGATGCTCTTAGAATTTCTTAGGTGTACCCAGTTATACACGTAGGGATGTATTTATATACACATTTTAATGGGACGAGATAGTTACTTAGAATTTCTTAGGTGTACCTAGTTAGTTATACATGGCAACGCAACAGCCTGGATCGGCAGGGATCTTAATCCCTTTAAAATTGGCTGCGGTGGCAGTCCTTGCTCATTGCTTGCCATTAGCCTCTAATGATTTTACTTGTCTTGCGGTGTTTCTTTTGTGTTTTCAGACCTGAGTGATACTAGGGTTCTAAAGGACCTTCTTAAAGCTAAAATAACTTTAAAAACCTTTGCAGCAAAAGAAATGAAAATTCTATTCATATGAATAAGTATATTTCATTTAAAAAAAAAACTATTAAAAAGTTAAAGAGCCATTTTTAAATTAAAATTATGCCTCTTTTATCAGATACTGTATTTTACTCTATTTTAGAGTTAAAATAGCTATGGCTCGAGATGCTCTTAGAATTTCTTGGGTGTACCCAGTTATACACGTAGGGATGTATTTATATACACATTTTAGTGGGACGAGATAGTTACTTAGAATTTCTTAGGTGTACCTAGTTAGTTATACATTGCAACTAACAGCTTGTGTCGGCAAGGGATCTTAATCCCTTTAAAATTGGCTGCGGTGGCGGTCCTTGCTCATTGCTTGCCATTAGCCTGCGAATGATTTTACTGGCTTGCCGGTGTTTCTTTTTGTATTTTTCAGACCTGCCAGTGATATTAGGGTTCTAAAGGACCTTCTTAAAGCTAAAATAATTTAAAAAACTACTGCAGCAAAAACAATAATAAATATATTCATATGAATAAGTGTTTCATTTTAGAAAAAGGGTAAAAACAATTTAAAGAGCCATTTTAAATTAAAAATTATGCCTCTATTATCGATAATCGTATTTTACTCTATTTTAGAGTTAAAAATAGCTATGGCTAGAGATGCTCTTAGAATTTCTTAGGTGTACCCAGTTATACGTAGGGATGTAT
Organism: Brassica nigra; assembly: GCA_016432835.1. Taxonomy (NCBI): domain Eukaryota; kingdom Viridiplantae; phylum Streptophyta; class Magnoliopsida; order Brassicales; family Brassicaceae; genus Brassica; species Brassica nigra. The sequence goes on from JAEACV010000964.1 coordinate 25,220, forward strand.
TTATATACACATTTTAATGGGACCAGATAGTTACTTAGAATTGCTTAGGTGTACCTAGTTAGTTATACATGGCAACGCAACAGCCTGTGATTGGTGGGGATCTTAATCCCTTTAAAATTGGTCAAGCGGTGGCAGTCCTTGCTCTCCCCTTGCCATTAGCCTGCGAATGATTTTACTGTCTTGGCAGTGTTTCTTTTGTGTTTTTCGGACCTGCCAGTGATACTAGGGTTCTAAAAGACCTTTTTAAAGCTAAAATAATCTTTAAAACCTTTGCAGCAAAAGAAATAAAAATTCTATTCATATGAATAAGTGTATTTCATTTTAAAAAAAAAACCTATGGTAAAAAAAACAAGTTAAAGAGCCATTTTTAAATTAAAAATATGCCTCTATTATCAGATAATGTATTTTACTCTATTTTAGAGTTAAAAATAGCTATGGTTGGAGATGCTCTTAGAATTTCTTAGGTGCAGTTATACACGTAGAGATGTATTTATATACACATTTTAATGGGACCAGATAGTTACTTAGAATTTCTTAGGTGTACCTAGTTAGTTATACATGGCAACGCAACAGCATGTGATTGACGGGGGATCTTAATTCTTTTAAAATTGGTCAAGCGGTGGCAGTCCCTGCTCTTCGCTTGTCATTAGCCTGCGAATGATTTTACTGTCTTGCCAGTGTTTCTTTTTGTGTTTTTCAGACCTGCCAGTGATACTAGGGTTCTAAAGGACCTTCTTAAAGCTAAAATAATTTTAAAAACATTTACAGCAAAAACAATAATAAATATATTCATATGGATAAGTGTTTCATTTTAGAAAAAACAATTATTTAAAAAAAAAGTTAAAGAGCCATTTTAAATTAAAATTATGCATGTATTATCGATATCAGATTTTACTCTATTTTAGAGTTAAAATAGCTATGGCTGGAGATGCTCTTAGAATTTCTTAGGTGTACCCAGTTATACACGTAGGGATGTATTTATATACACATTTTAATGAGACCAGATAGTTACTTAGAATTTCTTAGGTTTACCTAGTTAGTTATACATGGCAACGCAACAGCCTGTGATCGGCTGGGGATCTTAATCCCTTTAAAATTGGTCAAGCGGTGGCAGTCCTTGCTCTCTGCTTGCCATTAGCCTGCGAATGATTTTACTGTCTTGCCAGTGTTACTTTTGTTTTTTTAGACCTGCAAGTGATACTATGGTTCTAAAGGACCTTCTTAAAGCTAAAATAATTTTAAAAACCTTTGCAGCAAAAGAAATAAAAATTCTATTCATATGAATAAGTGTATTTCATTTTAAAAAAACTACGGTAAAAAACAAGTTAAAGAGCCATTTTTAAATTAAAAATTATGCCTCTATTATCAGATACTGTATTTTACTCTATTTTAGAGTTAAAAATAGCTATGGCTGGAGATGCTCTTAGAATTTCTTAGGTGTACCTAGTTATACACGTAGGGATGTATTTATATACACATTTTAATGGGACCAGATAGTTACTTAGAATTTCTTAGGTGTACCTAGTTAGTTATACATGGCAACGCAACAGCCTGTGATCGGCAGAGGATCTTAATCCCTTTAAAATTGGCCAAGCGGTGGCGGTCCTTGCTCATTGCTTGCCATTAGCCTGCGAATGATTTTACTGGCTTGCCGGTGTTTCTTTTTGTATTTTTCAGACCTGCCAGTGATACTAGGGTTCTAAAGGACCTTCTTAAAGCTAAAATAATTTAAAAAACTATTGCAGCAAAAACAATAATAAATATATTCATATGAATAAGTGTTTCATTTTAGAAAAAACAATTATTTAAAAAAAGTTAAAGAGCCATTTTTAAATTAAAAATTATGCCTCTATTATCAGATACTGTATTTTACTCTATTTTAGAGTTAAAAATAGCTATGGCTGGAGATGCTCTTAGAATTTCTTAGGTGCAGTTATACACGTAGGGATGTATTTATATACACATTTTAATGGGACCAGATAGTTACTTAGAATTTCTTAGGTGTACCTAGTTAGTTATACATGGCAACGCAACAGCATGTGATTGGCTGGGGATCTTAATTCTTTTAAAATTGGTCAAGCGGTGGCAGTCCTTGCTCTCCGCTTGCCATTAGCCTGCGAATGATTTTACTGTCTTGCCAGTGTTTCTTTTTGTGTTTTTCAGACCTGCCAGTGATACTAGGGTTCTAAAGGACCTTCTTAAAGCTAAAATAACTTTAAAAACCTTTGCAGCAAAAGAAATGAAAATTCTATTCATATGAATAAGTATATTTCATTTAAAAAAAAACCTACGTAAAAAAAAGGTTAAAGAGCCATTTTTAAATTAAAAATTTTGCCTCTTTTATCAGATACTGTATTTTACTCTATTTTAGAGTTAAAATAGCTATGGCTCGAGATGCTCTTAGAATTTCTTAGGTGTACCCAGTTATACACGTAGGGATGTATTTATATACACATTTTAGTGGGACCAGATAGTTACTTAGAATTTCTTAGGTGTACCTAGTTAGTTATACATTGCAACGCAACAGCTTGTAATCGGCAAGGGATCTTAATCCCTTTAAAATTGGCCAAGCGGTGGCGGTCCTTGCTCATTGCTTGCCATTAGCCTGCGAATGATTTTACTGGCTTGCTGGTATTTCGTTTGTATTTTTCAGAGCTGCCAGTGATACTAGGGTTCTAAAGGACCTTCTTAAAGCTAAAATAATTTTAAAACTATTGCAGCAAAAAAATAATAAATATATTCATATGAATAAGTGTTTCATTTTAGAAAAAACGGTAAAAAAACAAGTTAAAGAGCCATTTTTAAATTAAAAATTATGCCTCTATTATCAGATACTGTATTTTACTCTATTTTAGAGTTAAAAATAGCTATGGCTGGAGATGCCTTAGAATTTCTTAGGTGTACCCAGTTATACACGTAGGGATGTATTTATATACACATTTTAATGGGACCAGATAGTTACTTAGAATTGCTTAGGTGTACCTAGTTAGTTATACATGGCAACGAACAGCCTGGATCGGCTGGGGATCTTAATCCTTTAAAATTGGTCAAGCGGTGGCAGTCCCTCGCCATTGCCATTAGCCTTAATGATTTTACTGTCTTGGCAGTGTTTCTTTGTGTTTTAGACCTGCCAGGTGATACTAGGGTTCTAAAGGACCTTCTAAAGCTAAAATAATTTTAAAAACCTTTGCAGCAAAAGAAATAAAAATTCTATTCATATGAATAAGTGTATTTCATTTTAAAAAAAAACCTACGGTAAAAAAACAAAAAGAGCCATTTTAAATTAAAAATTATGCCTCTATTATCGATAATGTATTTTACTCTATTTTAGAGTTAAAAATAGCTTTGGTTGGAGATGCTCTTAGAATTTCTTAGGTGCAAATTATACACGTAGATGTATTTATATACACATTTTAATGGGACCATATAGTTACTTAGAATTTCTTAGGTTACCTAGTTAGTTATACATGGCAACGCAAAGTACGTGATCACTGGGATCTTAATCCCTTTAAAATTGGTCAGCGGTGGCAGTCCTTGCTCTCTGCTTGCCATTAGCCTGCGAATGATTTTACTGCTTGCCAGTGTTTTTTTTTTTTTTTTAGACCTGCAAGAACTATGGTTCTAAAGGACCTTCTTAAAGCTAAAATAATTTTAAAACCTTTGCAGCAAAAGAAATAAAATTCTATTCATATGAATAAGTGTATTTCATTTTAAAAAAAACCTATTTAAAAAAAACAAGTTAAAGAGCCTTTTAAATTAAAATTATGCCTCTATTATCGATATCAGATTTTACTCTATTTTAGAGTTAAAAATAGCTATGGTCGGAGATGCTCTTAGAATTTCTAAGGTGTACCAGTTATACGTGGGATGTATTTATATACACATTTTAATGGGACCAGATAGTTACTTAGAATTTCTTATGTACCTAGTTAGTTATACATGGCAACGAACAGCCTCGATCTAGGATCTTAATCCCTTTAAAATTGGCAAGCTGTGGCAGTCCTTGCTCTTGCTTGCCATTAACTCCGAATGATTTTACTGGCTTGCGGTGTTTCTTTGTATTTTTCAGACTGCCAGCTGATACTAGGGTTCTAAAGGACCTTCTTAAAGCTAAAATAATTTAAAAACTATCAGCAAGAAAAAATAATAAATATATTCATATGAATAAGTGTTTCATTTTAGAAAAACAATTATTTAAAAACAAGTTAAAGAGCCATTTTAATTAAAATTATGCCTCTATTATCGATATCGATTTTACTCTATTTTAGAGTTAAAAATAGCTATGGCTGGAGATGCTCTTAGAATTTCTTAAAGTGCTTATACACGATGTATTTATATACACATTTTAATGGGACCAGATAGTTACTTAGAATTTCTTAGGTGTACCTAGTTAGTTATACATGGCAACGCAACAACATGTGATTATTGGGATCTTAATTTTTAAAATTGGTCAAGCTGGCAGTCCTCGCCATCATTAGCCTGCTAATGATTTTACCTGTCTTCGCTGTTTCTTTTTGTGTTTTTCACTCAGATACTAGGGTTCTAAAGGACCCTTAAAGCTAAAATAATTTTAAAACCTTTGCAAAAAAGAAATAAAATTCTATTCATATGAATAAGTGTATTTTTTATTTAAAAAAACTTATTTAAAACAAGTTAAAGAGCCATTTTTAAATTAAAAATTATGCCTCTATTATCGATACTCTATTTTACTCTATTTTAGAATTAAAATAGCTACTGATGCTCTTAGAATTTCTTGGTGTACCCAGTTATACACGTAGGGATGTATTTATATACACATTTTAATGGGACCAGATAGTTACTAGAATTTCTAGGTGTACCTAGTTAGTTATACATGGCAACGCTAACAGCTTGTGATCGGCAGGGGATCTTAATCCCTTTAAAGCTGCTGAAGGTCCTTGCTCATTGCCGCCATTAGCCCTTAATGATTTTAATTGGCTCACGGGTTTCTTTTTTGTATTTTACGCTGATACTGTGGTTCTAAAGGACCTTCAAAGCTAAAATAATTTTAAAAACTATTGCAAAAAAAATAATAAATATATTCATATGAATAAGTGTTTCATTTTAGAAAAACTAGAAAAAAACAAGTTAGCCATTTTTAAATTAAAAATTATGCCTCTATTATCGATATCAGATTTTACTCTATTTTAGAGTTAAAAATAGCTATGGCTGGAGATGCTCTTAGAATTTTAGTGTACCCAGCTATACACGAGGGATGTATTTATATACACATTTTAATGGGACGATAGTTACTTAGATTGCTTAGGTGTACCTAGTTAGTTATACATGGCAACGCAAACAGCTATGATTGGTCGGGGATCTTAATCCCTTTAAAATTGGTCAAGCTTGGCAGTCCCCGCTTGCCATTAGCCTCGAAATGATTTTACCTGCCTCTGTGTTTCTTTGTGTTTTTTCAGACCTCCAGTGATACTAGGGTTCTAAAGGACCTTCTTAAAGCTAAAATAATTTTAAAACATTTCAGCAAAACAATAATAAATATATTCATATGAATAAGTGTTTCATTTTAGAAAAATTATTTAAAAAACAATTTAGAGCCATTTTAAATTAAAAATTATGCCTCTATTATCGATATCAGATTTTACTCTATTTTAGAGTTAAAATAGCTATGGCTGGAGATGCTCTTAGAATTTTAGGTGTACCTAGTTATACACGTATGGATGTATTTATATACACATTTTAATGGGACCAGATAGTTACTTAATTGCTTGGTGTACCTAGTTAGTTATACATGGCAACGAACACTGGATCGGTGGGATCTTAATCCCTTTAAAATTGGTCAAGCGGTGGCAGTCCCTTTCCGCTTGCCATTAGCCTGCTAATGATTTTATTGTCTTGGCGTTGTTTCTTTGTGTTTTTCAGACCTGCCAAGGATAAGGGTTCTAAAGGACCTCTTAAAGCTAAAATAATTTTAAAACCTTGCAGCAAAAGAAATAAAATTCTATTCATATGAATAAGTGTATTTCATTTTAAAAAAACCTATGGTAAAAACAAGTTAAAGAGCCATTTTAAATTAAAAATTATGCCTCTATTATCGATAATCAGATTTTACTCTATTTTAGAGTTAAAAATAGCTATGGTCGGAGATGCTCTTAGAATTTCTTAGTGTAAATACACGTAGGGATGTATTTATATACACATTTTAATGGGACCCGATAGTTAGTTTAGAATTGCTTAGGTGTACCTAGTTAGTTATACATGGCAACGCAACAGCATGTGATCGGTCAGATCTTAATCCCTTTAAAATTGGTCAAGCGGTGGCAGTCCTTGCCTTTCTTGCCATTAGCTCTGAATGATTTTAACTGCCTTGCCGTGTTTCTTTTGTGTTTTTTCAGACTGCCAGTGATACTAGGGTTCTAAAGGACCTTCTTAAAGCTAAAATAATTTTAAAACCTTTGCAGCAAAAAAAAATAAAAATATATTCATATGAATAAGTGTTTCATTTTAGAAAAAACAATTATTTAAAAAACAAGTTAAAGAGCCATTTTAAATTAAAAATTATGCCTCTATTATCGATATCAGATTTTACTCTATTTTAGAGTTAAAAATAGCTATGGCTGGAGATGCTCTTAGAATTTCTTGTACCCAGTTATACACGTAGGGATGTATTTATATACACATTTTAATGGGACCATATACACTTAGAATTTCTTAGGTGTACCTAGTTAGTTATACATGGCAACGCAACAGCCTGCGGATCTGGGGATCTTAATCCTTTAAAATTCAATGCGCGTAGTCCTTGCTCTCGCTTGCCATTAGCCTGAAATGATTTTACCTGCCTTGCTGTTTCTTTTGTGTTTTTCAGACCGCAAGTGATACTAGGGTTCTAAAGGACCTTCTTAAAGCTAAAATAATTTTAAAACCTTTGCAGAAAAGAAATAAAAAATTCTATTCATATGAATAAGTGTATTTCATTTAAAAAAAACCTACGGTAAAAAACAAGTTAAAGAGCCTTTTTAAATTAAAAATTATGCCTCTATTATCGATAATCGATTTTACTCTATTTTAGAGTTAAAATAGCTATGGCTGAGATGCTCTTAGAATTTCTTAGTGTACCCAGCTATACACGTAGATGTATTTATATACACATTTTAATGGGACCAGATAGTTACTTAGAATTTCTTATGTACCTAGTTAGTTATACATGGCAACGCAAATGTCATGGATCGGCAGGGATCTTAATCCCTTTAAAATTGGTCAAGCTGGCAGTCCTTGCTCTGCTTGCCATTAGCCTGCTAATGATTTTACTAGCTTGCCGTGTTTCTTTTGTATTTTTTCAGACCTCAAGTGATACTAGGGTTCTAAAGGACCTTCTTAAAGCTAAAATAATTTTAAAAACTATTGCAGCAAAAAACAATAATAAATATATTCATATGAATAAGTGTTTAATTTTAGAAAAAAAATTATTATTAAAAACAAGTTAAAGAGCCATTTTAAATTAAAAATTATGCCTCTATTATCGATATCGTATTTTACTCTATTTTAGAGTTAAAAATAGCTATGGCTGAGATGCTCTTAGAATTTCTTAAAAGTGCTTATACACGTAGGGATGTATTTATATACACATTTTAATGGGACCAGATAGTTACTTAGAATTGCTTAGGTGTACCTAGTTAGTTATACATGGCAACGCAAATGCGGATCGGGTGATCTTAATTCCTTTAAAATTGGTCAAGCTGGGTCCTTGCTCTCTCGCTTGCCATTAGTCCTGAATGATTTTATTGCCTCTGCTTGTTTCTTTTTGTGTTTTTTTTCGCCTGCTGATACTAGGGTTCTAAAGGACCTTCTTAAAGCTAAAATAATTTTAAAACTTTGCAGCAAAAGAAATAAAATTCTATTCATATGAATAAGTGTATTTCATTTAAAAAAACCTATTTAAAAAGTTAAAGAGCCATTTTAAATTAAAAATTATGCCTCTATTATCGATAATCGATTTTACTCTATTTTAGAGTTAAAATAGCTATGGCTCGAGATGCTCTTAATTTCGGTGTACCCAGCTATACACGTAGGGATGTATTTATATACACATTTTAATGGGACCAGATAGTTACTTAGAATTTCTTAGTGTACCTAGTTAGTTATACATGGCAACGCTAACAGTTTGGATCTAAGGGATCTTAATCCCTTTAAAATTGGCTGCTGCATGGGTCCTTGCTCTTGCTTGCCATTAGCCGCATAATGATTTTTTTACTGCCGCCGGTGTTTCTTTTTGTATTTTTCAGACCTGCAGCTGATACTAGGGTTCTAAAGGACCTTCTTAAAGCTAAAATAATTTTAAAAACTATAGCAAAAAAAAAAATAATAAATATATTCATATGAATAAGTGTTTCATTTTAAAAAAATAAAAAAAACAAGTTAAAGAGCCATTTTAAATTAAAAATTATGCCTCTATTATCGATACATCAGATTTTACTCTATTTTAGAGTTAAAATAGCTATGGCTGGAGATGCTCTTAATTTCTTAGTGTACCTAAATATACACAGGGATGTATTTATATACACATTTTAATGGGACCATAGTTACTTAGAATTTTAGGTGTACCTAGTTAGTTATACATGGCAACGCAATGCCGCGGATCGGCCAGGGATCTTAATCCCTTTAAAATTGGTCGCGGTGGCAGTCCTTGCTTCTGCTTGCCATTAGCCTGAATGATTTTACCTGCCTTCGGCTGTTTTTTGTGTTTTTTTCAGACTCAAAGGATACTAGGGTTCTAAAGGACCTTCTTAAAGCTAAAATAATTTTAAAACTTTGCAGCAAAAGAAATAAAAATTCTATTCATATGAATAAATGTATTTCATTTTTAAAAAAAACTATTAAAAAAAACAAGTTAAAGAGCCATTTTTAAATTAAAAATTATGCCTCTATTATCGATAATCGTATTTTACTCTATTTTAGAGTTAAAAATAGCTATGGCTGAGATGCTCTTAGAATTTCTTAGGTGTCCAGTTATACACGTAGGGATGTATTTATATACACATTTTAATGGGACCAGATAGTTACTTAGAATTGCTTAGGTGTACCTAGTTAGTTATACATGGCAACGCAACAGATGGATCGGTCGGGATCTTAATCCCTTTAAAATTCAGCGCTGGCAGTCCCCTTATTAGCCTCAAATGATTTTACTGCCTTTTGCCAGTGTTTCTTTTGTGTTTTTCAGACCGCCAAAGGATACTAGGGTTCTAAAGGACCTTCTTAAAGCTAAAATAATTTTAAAACTTTTGCAGCAAAAAACAATAATAAATATATTCATATGAATAAGTGTTTCATTTTAAAAAAACAATTATTTTAAAAAAAAGTTAAAGAGCCATTTTAAATTAAAATTATGCCTCTATTATCGATACTGTATTTTTCTATTTTAGAGTTAAAAATAGCTATGGCTGGAGATGCTCTTAGAATTTTAGGTGTACCCAGCATATACACGTAGATGTATTTATATACACATTTTAATGGGACCAGATAGTTACTTAGAATTTCTTGTGTACCTAGTTAGTTATACATGGCAACGCAACACCGTGGATCGGTGGGATCTTAATCCCTTTAAAATTGGTCAAGCGGTGGCAGTCCTTGCTCTGCTTGCCATTAGCCTCGCTAATGATTTTACCTGCTTCCAAGTGTTTTTTTTTGTGTTTTTCAGACTCGCCAGCTGATACTAGGGTTCTAAAGGACCTTCTAAAGCTAAAATAATTTTAAAACCTTTGCAGCAAAAGAAATAAAAATTATATTCATATGAATAAGTGTATTTCATTAAAAAAAAACCTATAAAAAACAAGTTAAAGAGCCTTTTAAATTAAAAATTATGCCTCTATTATCGATAACAGATTTTACTCTATTTTAGAGTTAAAAATAGCTATATTGAGATGCTCTTAGAATTTCTTAGGTGTACCTAGTTATACACGTAGGGATGTATTTATATACACATTTTAATGGGACCAGATAGTTACTTAGAATTTCTTAGGTGTACCTAGTTAGTTATACATGGCAACGCAACAGCCTGTGGATCTCACGGGGATCTTAATCCTTTAAAATTGGTCAAGCTGTGGCAGTCCTTGCCTTCTGCCATTAGCCTGCGAATGATTTTACCGTCTTGCCGCTTTTTGTGTTTTTCTCGACCTCCAAAGGATACTAGGTTCTAAAGGACCTTCTTAAAGCTAAAATAATTTTAAAACCTTGCAGCAAAAGAAATAAAAATTCTATTCATATGAATAATGTATTTCATTTAAAAAAAACTATTAAAAAAACAAGTTAAAGAGCCATTTTTAAATTAAAATTATGCCTCTATTATCGATAATCGTATTTTACTCTATTTTGAGTTAAAAATAGCTATGGCTGAGATGCTCTTAGAATTTCTTAAAATTCCGCTATACACGGGATGTATTTATATACACATTTTAATGGGACCATAGTTACTTAGAATTTTAGGTGTACCTAGTTAGTTATACATGGCAACGCACTACCGCGGATCGCAGGGATCTTAATCCCTTTAAAATGGCTAAGCGGTGGCAGTCCTGCTCGCTTGCCATTAGCTCAATGATTTTACCGGCTTGCCGTGTTTCTTTTGTATTTTCAGACCTGCCGCTGATACTAGGGTTCTAAAGGACCTTCTTAAAGCTAAAATAATTTAAAAACTATTGCAGCAAAACAATAATAAATATATTCATATGAATAAGTGTTTCATTTTAGAAAACCAATTATTTAAAAAAAAAAGTTAAAGAGCCATTTTAAATTAAAAATTATGCCTCTATTATCGATAATCAGATTTTACTCTATTTTAGAGTTAAAAATAGCTATGGCTCGAGATGCTCTTAGAATTTCTTAGTGTAAGCTATACACGTAGGGATGTATTTATATACACATTTTAATGGGACCAGATAGTTACTTAATTGCTTAGTGTACCTAGTTAGTTATACATGGCAACGCAACAGCCTGCGGATCGGCGGATCTTAATCCCTTTAAAATTGGTCAAGCTGGCAGTCCTTGCTCCTCTTGCCATTAGCCCGCTAATGATTTTACTGCTTTGCTGTTTCTTTTGTGTTTTTCGACCTGCCGATACTCTGGGTTCTAAAGGACCTTCTTAAAGCTAAAATAATTTTAAAACCTTTGCAGCAAAAGAAATAAAAATTCTATTCATATGAATAAGTGTATTTCATTTTAAAAAAAAACTACTTAAAACAAGTTAAAGAGCCATTTTAAATTAAAAATTATGCCTCTATTATCGATAATCGATTTTACTCTATTTAGAGTTAAAAATAGCTATGCTGGAGATGCTCTTAGAATTTCTTAGGTGTACCCAGTTATACACTTAGGATGTATTTATATACACATTTTAATGGGACCAGATAGTTACTTAATTTCTTAGGTGTACCTAGTTAGTTATACATGGAACAACAGCCTTTGATAGCTGGGATCTTAATCCCTTTAAAATTGGTCAAGCGGTGGCAGTCCTTGCTCTCTCGCTTGCCATTAGCCCATGAATGATTTTACCTGCCTCTGTTTCTTTTGTGTTTTTCAGACCGCCAGTGATACTAGGGTTCTAAAGGACCTTCTTAAAGCTAAAATAATTTTAAAACCTTTATGCAGCAAAAGAAATAAAAATTCTATTCATATGAATAAGTGTATTTCATTAAAAAAAAAAACTATTTAAAAAAAACAAGTTAAAGAGCCATTTTAAATTAAAAATTATGCCTCTATTATCGATATCAGATTTTACTCTATTTTAGAGTTAAAAATAGCTATGGCTGGAGATGCCTAATTTCTTGTGTACCCGCTATACACGTAGGGATGTATTTATATACACATTTTAATGGGACCGATAGTTACTTAGAATTTCTTAGGTGTACCTAGTTAGTTATACATGGCAACGCAACAGTACTGCGGATCTCCTGGGGATCTTAATCCCTTTAAAATTGGTCAAGCGGTGGCAGCCTTGTCTTCGCTTCCATTAGCTCTAATGATTTTACTTGTCTTGCCGTGTTTCTTTTTGTGTTTTTCAGACCTGCCGCTGATACTAGGGTTCTAAAGGACCTTCTTAAAGCTAAAATAATTTTAAAACCTTGCAGAAAAAACAATAATAAATATATTCATATGAATAAGTGTTTCATTTAGAAAAACAATTATTAAAAAAACAAGTTAAAGAGCCATTTTAAATTAAAAATTATGCCTCTATTATCGATAATCGTATTTTACTCTATTTTAGAGTTAAAAATAGCTATATCGGAGATGCTCTTAGAATTTCTTAGGTGCGCTATACACCTAGGGATGTATTTATATACACATTTTAATGGGACCAGATAGTTTTAGAATTTCTTAGTGTACCTAGTTAGTTATACATGGCAACGCAACAGATGTGATCGGTGGGATCTTAATCCCTTTAAAATTGGTCAAGCGTGGCAGTCCTTGCTCTTCGCTGCCATTAGCCCAATGATTTTACTGTCTCACTGTGTTTCTTTTGTGTTTTTCAGATCCGCTGATACTAGTGGTTCTAAAGGACCTTCTTAAAGCTAAAATAATTTTAAAAACTTGCAGCAAAAAGAAATAAAAATTCTATTCATATGAATAAGTATTTCATTTAAAAAAAAACCTACGTAAAAAGTTAAAGAGCCATTTTAAATTAAAAATTATGCCTCTATTATCGATAATCGTATTTTACTCTATTTTAGAGTTAAAATAGCTATGGCTCGAGATGCTCTTAGAATTTCTAGGTGTACCCAAATATACACGTAGGGATGTATTTATATACACATTTTAATGGGACCAGATAGTTACTTAGAATTCTTAGGTGTACCTAGTTAGTTATACATCAATAACAAATGCCTAGGATCGTGGGATCTTAATCCCTTTAAAATTGGTCAAGCGTGGCAGTCCTTGCTCTTGCTGCCATTAGCTCGCTGAATGATTTTACCGGCTTGCCGGTGTTTCTTTTGTGTTTTTCAGACTGCAGCTGATACTAGGGTTCTAAAGGACCTTCTTAAAGCTAAAATAATTTAAAAAACTATCAGCAGCAAAAAAATAATAAATATATTCATATGAATAAGTGTTTCATTTTAGAAAACAAAAAAACAAGTTAAAGAGCCATTTTAAATTAAAAATTATGCCTCTATTATCGATACTGATTTTACTCTATTTTAGTTAAAATAGCTATGGCTGGAGATTTTAGAATTTCTTAGTGTACCCAGCTATACACGTAGGGATGTATTTATATACACATTTTAATGGGACCAGATAGTTACTTAGAATTTCTTAGGTGTACCTAGTTATACATGGCAACGCAACAGCCTGTGGATCTCAGGGATCTTAATCCCTTTAAAATTGGCTCAAGCGGTGGCAGTCCTTGCTCTTGCTTCATTAGCTCTGCTAATGATTTTACCTGGCTCGGTTTCTTTTGTATTTTTCAGACTGCCAGTGATACTAGGGTTCTAAAGGACCTTCTTAAAGCTAAAATAATTTTAAAACTATTGCAGCAAAACAATAATAAATATATTCATATGAATAAGTGTTTCATTTTAGAAAACAATTATTTAAAAAAAACAAGTTAAAGAGCCATTTTAAATTAAAATTATGCCTCTATTATCGATAATCGTATTTTACTCTATTTTAGAGTTAAAAATAGCTATGGCTGGAGATGTTCTTAGAATTTCTTAGTGTAATAGCTATACACGTAGGGATGTATTTATATACACATTTTAATGGGACCAGATAGTTACTTAGAATTGCTTAGGTGTACCTAGTTAGTTATACACAACGCAAATACTGCGGATCGGCCGGGGATCTTAATCCCTTTAAAATTGGTCAAGTGTGGCAGTCCTTGCTCTCCGCTTGCCATTAGCCCGCTAATGATTTTACCGTTTTATGCTGTTTCTTTTGTGTTTTTCAGACCGCCGATACTAGGGTTCTAAAGGACCTTCTTAATGCTAAAATAATTTTAAAAACCTTTGCAGCAAAAGAAATAAAAATTCTATTCATATGAATAAATGTATTTCATTTTAAAAAAAACTACGGTAAAAAAAAACAAGTTAAAGAGCCATTTTAAATTAAAAATTATGCCTCTATTATCGATAATCGATTTTACTCTATTTTAGAGTTAAAAATAGCTATGCTTGAGATGCTCTTAGAATTCTCTAAGGTTCCGCTATACACGTAGGATGTATTTATATACACATTTTAATGGGACCTGATAGTTACTTAGAATTTCTTAGGTGTACCTAGTTAGTTATACATTGCAACGCAACAGCCTTTGATCGGCTGGGATCTTAATCCCTTTAAAATTGGTCAAGCGGCAGTCTCCTGCTTCCCTGCCATTAGCCTCTAATGATTTTACCGCTCACGGTTTTTTTTTTGTGTTTTTCACACTGTGCTGATACTAGGGTTCTAAAGGACCTTCTTAAAGCTAAAATAATTTTAAAAACCTTTGCAGCAAAAGAAATAAAAATTCTATTCATATGAATAAGTGTATTTCATTAAAAAAAAACTATTTAAAAAAAAAAGTTAAAGAGCCATTTTTAAATTAAAAATTATGCCTCTATTATCGATAATCGTGATTTTACTCTATTTTGTGAGTTAAAAATAGCTATGGCGGAGATGCTCTTAGAATTTCTTAGGTGTACCTAGTTATACACAGGGATGTATTTATATACACATTTTAATGGGACCCGATAGTTACTTAGAATTTTAGTGTACCTAGTTAGTTATACATGGCAACGCAACAAACTCGGATCTAGGGATCTTAATTCCTTTAAAATTGGTCAAGCGGTGGCAGTCCTTGCTTCGCTTGCCATTAGCCTCGTGAATGATTTTACCGGCCTTGCAAGCTGTTTCTTTGTGTTTTTTTCTGCAGCTGATACTAGGTTCTAAAGGACCTTCTTAAAGCTAAAATAATTTTAAAACCTTTTGCAAAGAAAAGAAATAAAAATTCTATTCATATGAATAAATGTATTTCATTTTAAAAAAAAACTATTAAAAAAAACAAGTTAAAGAGCCATTTTAAATTAAAATTATGCCTCTATTATCGATAATCAGATTTTACTCTATTTTAGAGTTAAAAATAGCTATGGCTGGAGATGCTCTTAGAATTTCTGTGTAGTTATACACGAGGGATGTATTTATATACACATTTTAATGGGACCAGATAGTTACTTAGAATTTCTTGTGTACCTAGTTAGTTATACATGGCAACTAAAGTACCGCGGATCGGCTGGGATCTTAATCCCTTTAAAATTGGTCAAGGTGGCAGTCCTTGCTCTTCGCCATTAGCCGCAATGATTTTACCTGTCTTGCCGCTTTTTGTGTTTTTCAGACCTCCAGTGATACTAGGGTTCTAAAGGACCTTCTTAAAGCTAAAATAATTTTAAAACCTTTGCAAGAAAAGAAATAAAAAATTCTATTCATATGAATAAGTGTTTTTAAAAAAAAAAAACTATTTAAAAAAAGTTAAAGAGCCATTTTAAATTAAAAATTATGCCTCTATTATCGATATCAGATTTTACTCTATTTTAGAGTTAAAATAGCTATGTATGGAGATGCTCTAATTTCTTAGTGTACCCAGCTATACATGGATGTATTTATATACACATTTTAATGGGACCAGATAGTTATTTAGAATTTCTGGTGTACCTAGTTAGTTATACATGGCAACGCAATGCCTCAGGATCTAAGGGATCTTAATCCCTTTAAAATTGTCAAGCTGGCAGTCCTTGCTCTCCATTAGCCTCGCTAATGATTTTACCGGCTTGCCTGTTTCTTTTGTGTTTTTCAGACCCGCCGATATACTAGGGTTCTAAAGGACCTTCTTAAAGCTAAAATAATTTAAAAAACTATCAGCAGCAAAACAATAATAAATATATTCATATGAATAAGTGTTTCATTTTAGAAAAACAATTATTTAAAACAAGTTAAAGAGCCATTTTAAATTAAAAATTATGCCTCTATTATCGATAATCGTATTTTACTCTATTTTAGAGTTAAAAATAGCTATGGCTGGAGATGCTCTTAGAATTTCTTAGGTGTACAGCTATACACGTAGGGATGTATTTATATACACATTTTAATGGGACCAGATAGTTACTTAGAATTGCTTAGTGTACCTAGTTAGTTATACATGGCAACGCCAATGCGGATCACTGGGATCTTAATCCCTTTAAAATTGGTCAAGCGGTGGCAGTCCTGCTTCTGCTGCCATTAGCCTGCTAATGATTTTACCGTTTCGCAGTGTTTCTTTTGTGTTTTTCAGACCTGCCAGTGATACTAGGGTTCTAAAGGACCTTCTTAAAGCTAAAATAATTTTAAAACCTTTTAAAGCAAAAGAAATAAAAATTCTATTCATATGAATAAATGTATTTCATTTTAAAAAAAACTAATTAAAAAAAACAAGTTAAAGAGCCATTTTAAATTAAAAATTATGCCTCTATTATCGATATCAGATTTTACTCTATTTTAGAGTTAAAAATAGCTATGGCTGGAGATGCTCTTAATTTCTTAGGTGTACCCAGCTTATACACGTAGGATGTATTTATATACACATTTTAATGGGACCAGATAGTTACTTAGAATTTCTTAGTGTACCTAGTTAGTTATACATGGCAACGCAACAGCCTTTGATAGCTGGGATCTTAATCCCTTTAAATTGGTCAAGGGTGGCAGTCCTTGCTCCGCCATTAGCCCGCTAATGATTTTACTGCTCACAAGTGTTTCTTTTTGTGTTTTTCAGACCTGCCATTGATACTAGGGTTCTAAAGGACCTTCTTAAAGCTAAAATAATTTTAAAAACTCATGCAGCAAAAGAAATAAAAATTATATTCATATGAATAAGTGTATTTCATTTAAAAAAACAATTATAAAAAAACAAGTTAAAGAGCCATTTTTAAATTAAAATTATGCCTCTATTATCGATAATCGATTTTACTCTATTTTAGAGTTAAAAATAGCTATGGTGAGATGCTCTAATTTCTTAGGTGTACCCAGCTATACACGTAGGGATGTATTTATATACACATTTTAATGGGACCAGATAGTTACTTAGAATTTCTTGGTGTACCTAGTTAGTTATACATGGCAACGCAAATGTACGGATCGGCCGGGGATCTTAATCCCTTTAAAATTGGTCAAGCGGTGGCAGTCCTTGCCTTTCTGCCATTAGCCCTGAATGATTTTACTGTCTTGCTTTCTTTGTGTTTTTTCAGACCTCCAGCTGATACTAGGGTTCTAAAGGACCTTCTTAAAGCTAAAATAATTTTAAAACCTTTGCAGCAAAAGAAATAAAAAATTTATTCATATGAATAAGTGATTTCATTTTAAAAAAAAACTATTAAAAAAAACAAGTTAAAGAGCCATTTTAAATTAAAAATTATGCCTCTATTATCGATAATCGTATTTTACTCTATTTTAGAGTTAAAAATAGCTATGCTGAGATGCTCTTAGAATTTCTTAGTGTAGTTATACACGTAGGGATGTATTTATATACACATTTTAATGGGACCGATAGTTACTTAGAATTTCTTAGTGTACCTAGTTAGTTATACATGGCAACGCAATGTACCGTGATCGCAGGATCTTAATTCTTTTAAAATTGGTCAAGGGTGGCAGTCCTTGCTCTCGCCAGCCATTAGCCTTAATGATTTTACTGCCTTGCCGTTGTTTTTTTGTGTTTTTCAGACCTCCAGTGATACTAGGGTTCTAAAGGACCTTCTTAAAGCTAAAATAATTTTAAAACCTTTCAGCAAAAGAAATAAAAATTATATTCATATGAATAAAGTATTTCATTTTTAAAAAAAATTATTAAAAAAACAAGTTAAAGAGCCATTTTAAATTAAAAATTATGCCTCTATTATCGATAATCAGATTTTACTCTATTTTAGAGTTAAAAATAGCTATGGTGAGATGCTCTTAGAATTTCTTAGGTGTACCCGCTATACACGTAGGGATGTATTTATATACACATTTTAATGGGACCAGATAGTTACTTAGAATTTCTTAGTGTACCTAGTTAGTTATACATGGCAACGCAACAGCCTCATGGATCGGCAGGGATCTTAATCCCTTTAAAATTGGTCAAGCGTGCAGTCCTTGCTCTTGCTTGCCATTAGCCTGCTAATGATTTTTTTATCCTGCTTTGTTTCTTTTTTGTTTTTTCAGACCTGCCGCTGATACTAGGGTTCTAAAGGACCTCTTAAAGCTAAAATAATTTAAAAACTATTGCAGCAAAACAATAATAAATATATTCATATGAATAAGTGTTTCATTTTAGAAAAAACAATTATTTAAAAAAAAAAGTTAAAGAGCCATTTTAAATTAAAAATTATGCCTCTATTATCGATAATCAGATTTTACTCTATTTTAGAGTTAAAATAGCTATGGCTGGAGATGCTCTTAGAATTTTATAGGTGTACCCAGTTATACACGAGGGATGTATTTATATACACATTTTAATGGGACCAGATAGTTACTAGAATTGCTTGTGTGTACCTAGTTAGTTATACATGGCAACGAATACCATGGATCGGCTGGGATCTTAATCCCTTTAAAATTGGTCAAGCGGCAGTCCTTGCTCTCCGCTTGCCATTAGCCTAATGATTTAACTGCTTTGTTTCTTTTGTGTTTTTCAGACCCGCAAGGATACTGGGTTCTAAAGGACCTTCTTAAAGCTAAAATAATTTTAAAACCTTGCAGCAAAAAGAAATAATTCTATTCATATGAATAAGTGTATTTCATTTTAAAAAAAAACTACGTAAAAAAAACAAGTTAAAGAGCCATTTTAAATTAAAAATTATGCCTCTATTATCGATAATCGATTTTACCTCTATTTTAGTTAAAAATAGCTATGCTTGAGATGCTCTTAGAATTTCTTAGTGTACCCAGCTATACACGTAGGGATGTATTTATATACACATTTTAATGGGACCTCGATAGTTACTTAGAATTTTAGTGTACCTAGTTAGTTATACATGGCAACGCAACAGCCTTTGATCATCGGGATCTTAATCCCTTTAAAATTGGTCAAGCCGTGGCAGTCCTTGCTCCGCTTGCCATTAGCCTTAATGATTTTACCGGTTCTCACAAGGTTTCTTTTGTGTTTTTCAGACCTGCCATTGATACTAGGGTTCTAAAGGACCTTCTTAAAGCTAAAATAATTTTAAAACTTTGCAGCAAAAGAAATAAAATTTTATTCATATGAATAAGTGTATTTCATTAAAAAAAAAAAAATTACTTAAAACAAGTTAAAGAGCCTTTTTAAATTAAAAATTATGCCTCTATTATCGATAATCAGATTTTACTCTATTTTGTGAGTTAAAAATAGCTATGGCGAGATGCTCTTAGAATTTCTTAGGTGTACCCAGCTATACACGTAGGGATGTATTTATATACACATTTTAATGGGACCATAGTTACTTAGAATTTCTTAGGTGTACCTAGTTAGTTATACATGGCAACGCAAAGCCCGGATCTACTGGGATCTTAATCCCTTTAAAATTGGTCAAGCTGGCAGTCCTGCTCTTCGCCCATTAGTCCATGAATGATTTTATCTTCTCACAGGTTTCTGTGTT
The DNA here is from genome assembly GCA_016432835.1 of Brassica nigra. Taxonomy (NCBI): domain Eukaryota; kingdom Viridiplantae; phylum Streptophyta; class Magnoliopsida; order Brassicales; family Brassicaceae; genus Brassica; species Brassica nigra. Next base: position 44,788 of record JAEACV010000964.1, read on the forward strand.
TTCAGACCTGCCGCTGATACTGGTTCTAAAGGACCTCTTAAAGCTAAAATAATTTTAAAAACCTTTGCAGAAAAAAAAATAATAAATATATTCATATGAATAAGTGTTTCATTTTAGAAAAAAACAATTATTTAAAACAAGTTAAAGAGCCATTTTTAAATTAAAAATTATGCCTCTATTATCGATAATCAGATTTTACTCTATTTTAGAGTTAAAAATAGCTATGGCTCGAGATGCTCTTAGAATTTCTTAGGTGTGCTTATACACGTAGGGATGTATTTATATACACATTTTAATGGGACCAGATAGTTACTTAGAATTTCTTGGTGTACCTAGTTAGTTATACATGGCAACGCAACAGCGTGGATCGGTCGGGATCTTAATCCCTTTAAAATTGCCTGCTAGTGGCAGTCCTTGCTTCGCTTGCCATTAGCCCGCTAATGATTTTACTGCTTGCTCAGGTTTCTTTTTTTGTGTTTTCAGACCTCGCTGATACTGGTTCTAAAGGACCTTCTTAAAGCTAAAATAATTTTAAAACTCAGAGCAAAAAAAGAAATAAAATTATATTCATATGAATAAGTGTATTTCATTTAAAAAAACTTATTTAAAAAAGTTAAAGAGCCATTTTAAATTAAAATTATGCCTCTATTATCGATATCAGATTTTACTCTATTTTAGAGTTAAAATAGCTATGGCTGGAGATGCTCTTAGAATTTCTAGGTGTACCCAGCTATACACGTAGGGATGTATTTATATACACATTTTAATGGGACCATAGTTACTTAGAATTCTTAGGTGTACCTAGTTATTATACATGGCAACGCAACAAATTGTGATCGCAAGGGATCTTAATCCCTTTAAAATTGGTCAAGCTTGGCAGTCCTTGCTCTTGCCATTAGTCTGAATGATTTTACTGGCTTTATTTGTTTCTTTTTGTATTTTCGAGGCCAAGGATACTAGGGTTCTAAAGGACCTTCTTAAAGCTAAAATAATTTAAAAAACTATTGCAGCAAAAAAAATAATAAAATATATTCATATGAATAAGTGTTTCATTTTAGAAAACGGTAAAAAACAAGTTAAAGAGCCATTTTAAATTAAAAATTATGCCTCTATTATCGATATTGCTATTTTACTCTATTTTAGAGTTAAAAATAGCTATGGCGGAGATGCTCTTAGAATTTCTGTGTACCCAGCTATACACGTAGGGATGTATTTATATACACATTTTAATGGGACCAGATAGTTACTTAGAATTTCTTAGGTGTACCTAGTTAGTTATACATGGCAACGCGAACAGCCTCGTGGATCGCGGGATCTTAATCCCTTTAAAATTGGTCAAGCGGTATCCTTGCTCATTGCTTGCCATTAGCCGCTAATGATTTTAATCGGCTCGCTGTGTTTCTTTTGTATTTTTCAGACTGCCAAGGATACTGTGGTTCTAAAGGACCTTCTTAAAGCTAAAATAATTTTAAAACTATTGCAGCAAAAAACAATAATAAATATATTCATATGAATAAGTGTTTCATTTTAGAAAAATTATTTAAAAAAAACAAGTTAAAGAGCCATTTTAAATTAAAAATTATGCCTCTATTATCGATAATCAGATTTTACTCTCATTTTAGAGTTAAAAATAGCTATGGCTGGAGATGCTCTTAGAATTTCTTAGGTATACAGCTATACACGTAGGGATGTATTTATATACACATTTTAATGGGACCGATAGTTACTTAGAATTGCTTAGGTGTACCTAGTTAGTTATACATGGCAACGCAAGTACTGCGGATCTACCGGGATCTTAACTTTAAAATTGGTCAAGCTGGCAGTCCTTGCTTCCTCCACTGCCATTAGCCTCTAATGATTTTACCGCTTTCGCAAGTGTTTCTTTTGTGTTTTTCAGACCTGCCAGTGATACTAGGGTTCTAAAGGACCTTCTTAAAGCTAAAATAATTTTAAAAACCTTGCAAAAAAAGAAATAAAATTATATTCATATGAATAAAGTATTTCATTTTAAAAAAAACTACTAAAAAAAAAACAAGTTAAAGAGCCATTTTAAATTAAAAATTATGCCTCTATTATCGATACTGTATTTTACTCTATTTTAGAGTTAAAAATAGCTATGCTGGAGATGCTCTTAGAATTTTTTAAATACCCAGCTTATACACGTAGGGATGTATTTATATACACATTTTAATGGGACCGAGATATTACTTAGAATTTTTAGTACCTAGTTAGTTATACATGGCAACGCAACAGCCTTTGATAGGGTGGGATCTTAATCCCTTTAAAATTGGTCAAGCTGTGGCAGTCCTGCTCTCCGCCACATTAGCCTGCAATGATTTTACTCGTCTTGCCGTTGTTTCTTTTGTGTTTTTTCAGACTCAGCCAGTGATACTAGGTTCTAAAGGACCTTCTTAAAGCTAAAATAATTTTAAAACCTTTAGAAAGCAAAAGAAATAAAAATTCTATTCATATGAATAAGTGTATTTCATTTAAAAAAAATTATAAAAAACAAGTTAAAGAGCCATTTTTAAATTAAAAATTATGCCTCTATTATCGATAATCAGATTTTACTCTATTTTAGAGTTAAAAATAGCTATGGCGGAGATGCTCTTAGAATTTCTAGTGTACCCAGTTATACACATAGGGATGTATTTATATACACATTTTAATGGGACCAGATAGTTACTTAGAATTTTAGGTGTACCTAGTTAGTTATACATGGCAACGCAACGTAAACTCGGATCGGTGGGATCTTAATCCTTTAAAATTGGTCGCTGTGGCAGTCCTTGCTCTTCCTTGCCATTAGCCCTGAATGATTTTTTTAACGTCTTGCCAGTGTTTTCTTTGTGTTTTTCAGACCTCCGCTGATACTAGGGTTCTAAAGGACCTTCTTAAAGCTAAAATAATTTTAAAACCTTGCAGCAAAAAAGAAATAAAAATTCTATTCATATGAATAAATGTATTTCATTTTAAAAAAAACTATATTTAAAACAAGTTAAAGAGCCATTTTTAAATTAAAAATTATGCCTCTATTATCGATATCAGATTTTACTCTATTTTAGAGTTAAAATAGCTATGGCTGGAGATGCTCTTAGAATTTTTAGGTGTGTAAATTATACACGAGGGATGTATTTATATACACATTTTAATGGGACCAGATAGTTACTTAGAATTTCTTAGGTGTACCTAGTTAGTTATACATGGCAACGCAATGTACCGCGGATCGGCCAGGATCTTAATCCCTTTAAAATTGGTCAAGCGCAGTCCTTGTCTTCGCCATTAGCTCTAATGATTTTACTGCTTGCCGTTGTTTCTTTTGTGTTTTTCAGACTCGCCAGTTGATACTAGGGTTCTAAAGGACCTTCTTAAAGCTAAAATAATTTTAAAACCTTTAAAAACAATAAATAAATATATTCATATGAATAAGTGTTTCATTTTAGAAAAAAAATTATTTAAAAAAACAAGTTAAAGAGCCATTTTTAAATTAAAAATTATGCCTCTATTATCGATATCAGATTTTACTCTATTTTAGAGTTAAAAAATAGCTATGGCTGAGATGCTCTTAGAATTTTAGGTGTACCCAGCTATACACGTAGGGATGTATTTATATACACATTTTAATGGGACCGATAGTTACTTAGAATTGCTTAGGTGTACCTAGTTAGTTATACATGGCAACGCAACAGCTCGTGGATCTATGGGATCTTAATCCCTTTAAAATTCGGCTGGGCAGTCCTTGCTCTCCGCCATTAGCCTCATGATATGATTTTATTGGGTCACTGTTTCTTTTGTGTTTTTCAGACTGCAAGGATAGGGTTCTAAAGGACCTTCAAAGCTAAAATAATTTTAAAACTTTGCAGCAAAAAATAAAAATATATTCATATGAATAAGGTTTCATTTTAAAAAAAAATTATTTAAAAAACAAGTTAAAGAGCCATTTTTAAATTAAAAATTATGCCTCTATTATCGATAATTGATTTTACTCTATTTTAGTTAAAAAAGCTATGGCTGGAGATGCTCTTAGAATTTCTTAGGTGTACGCTATACACGTAGGGATGTATTTATATACACATTTTAATGGGACCGATAGTTACTTAGAATTTCTTAAAAATTTAGTATTATACATGGCAACGCAACAGCCTTTGATCGGCCGGGGATCTTAATCCCTTTAAAATTGGTCAAGCGGTGGCAGTCCTTGCTTCGGCCATTAATTCGCTTAATGATTTTACCGTCTCACAGTGTTTCTTTTGTGTTTTTCAGACCTGCCGTGATACTAGGGTTCTAAAGGACCTCTTAAAGCTAAAATAATTTTAAAACCTTTGCAGCAAAAGAAATAAAAAATTCATTCATATGAATAAGTGTATTTCATTAAAAAAACAAGTTAAAGAGCCATTTTTAAATTAAAAATTATGCCTCTATTATCGTGATATCAGATTTTACTCTATTTTAGAGTTAAAAATAGCTATGGCTGGAGATGCTCTTAGAATTTTAAGGTACCAGCTATATACACGTAGGGATGTATTTATATACACATTTTAATGGGACCAGATAGTTACTTAGAATTGCTTAGGTGTACCTAGTTAGTTATACATGGCAAACAAATACATGTGGATCGGTGGGGATCTTAATCCCTTTAAAATTGGTCAAGCGGTGGCAGTCCTTCGCTTCGCTTGCCATTACCAATGATTTTATTGTCTTGCCGTGTTTCTTTTTGTGTTTTTCAGACCGCCAAAGGATACTGTGGTTCTAAAGGACCTTCTTAAAGCTAAAATAATTTTAAAACTATTGCAAAAAAGAAATAAAATTATATTCATATGAATAAGTATTTCATTTTAAAAAAACTATTTAAAAGTTAAAGAGCCATTTTAAATTAAAAATTATGCCTCTATTATCGATCGTATTTTACTCTATTTTAGAGTTAAAAAAGCTATGGCTGAGATGCTCTTAGAATTTCTTAGTGTACCAGTTATACACGTAGGATGTATTTATATACACATTTTAATGGGACCATAGTTAATTTCTGTTAGTGTACCTAGTTAGTTATACATGGCAACGCAATGTACCAAGGATCTAGTGAGGATCTTAATCCCTTTAAAATTGTCAAGCTGGCAGTCCTGCTCTCCTTGCCATTAGCCTGCGAATGATTTTATTCTTGGCTCTGTGTTTCTTTTGTTTTTTCAGACTCGCTATGATACTAGTGGTTCTAAAGGACCTTCTTAAAGCTAAAATAATTTTAAAAACTATTGCAGCAAAAAAAAAAATAATAAATATATTCATATGAATAAGGTTTTCATTTTAGAAAAAACTTTAAAACAAGTTAAAGAGCCATTTTAAATTAAAAATTATGCCTCTATTATCGATAATCGTGATTTTACCTCTATTTTAGAGTTAAAATAGCTATATCGAGATGCCCTTGGGAATT
>JAEACV010000890.1:0-31436 GCA_016432835.1 Brassica nigra
CAGCCACATCACCAACCACGCAAAAGCAAGAGGCATTGGAGCCTATGACCAACCTCACATTCATGGTCATAGGTTGGGAATCAGAGCACCAGCTGTGGAGAACAACAACTTTGAGATCAAATCAGGGCTGCTCAATGTGATAGAGAACAACAAGTTTCATGGCTTGGCTGTGGAGGTTCCACTAGATCACTTGGATCAATTTGACAAGTATTGTGGTTTGTCCAAGACCAATGGAGTCTCTGAAGATGCTTTTAAACTCAGGCTGTATCCTTTCTCTAGGAGACAAAGCTCATCAGTGGGAGAAGGCTCTTCCAAGTGACTCTATCATCACTTGGAATGATTGCAAGAGGGTATTCCTAGAGAAGTTCTTCTCTTCCTCAAGGACAGCTAAGATCAGAAATGAAATCTCTGGTTTTCAACCAAAAAATCTTGAGAGCTTCAGTGAAGCATGGGAGAGGTTCAAGGGCTATAGGTCTCAGTGTCCACATCATGGCTTCACCAAAGAGAGCTTACTTAGCACCTTCTATGAGGAGCTCTACCACAATGCAGAAATAGGCTTGATACTGCTAGCAATGGTTTCTTCTTGGGAAGAACTGAAGAGGATGCTGAAGAACTAGTAGAGAACATGGCCAAGAGTGACTCATTTTATAGTGAGGAGCATGATAGAGCCAATAGAAGTGATGACCAGCACACAAGGAAGGAAATCAAGACCTTGCAAGAAAAGATAGATTTGCTTCTCTCCACCCAAGCTAAACAAGAACAGATAAATTTGTGGGTGCTCCTAGTCAAGAGGTTCCTCCTACAATCAATGAGGTTGATGGTTTAAGGCCAAGAGGAGTTGTGCTTCATCAATGCTAATGGCACATGGTATGGAAGGAGCCAAGTTTCCAATACCAAACAACTATCAGCCAAGACCTCACTACAACAATCAACAAGGAGGCTACCAAACAAATCAGTCATCTCAGCCTCAAGGAAGTTCTTCCCAAGCTCCAAGCTCAAAAATGGAGTCCATGTTCAAGCAACTCTTAAGCTCAAGAAAGAAATGCTAAGAACATTTGTGATGAGTTCAAGAACATCCATGCCAAGTTTGATGGAACTTATTCTGATCTCAACAACAAGTACATGCAACTTGCCTCTCACCTCAAAGCTTTGAGAGCCAATTTGCCTCCATGTCTTCATCCTCCAAGAATCCAATGGGATTCTACCAGGAAAACCAGAAGAACCCTAAGGAGACTTGCAATGTTATCCTCTCCACTTCTTCAAGGATTGCGTTGAGTGATCATAAGAATGATGTTGATGAGATTGAGAGGCTAGTTCTTGGAAATCAGATTGAACATGATAAGAGACTGGTTGTGGCCACAGCTGAAGCTAGAGTTGTGAAGAGAGCTGATAAGAAGGTTCAAGGAAAGATTCTGAAGATTGATGAGCTCACGGTTGAGACAAGTTGAGAAGAGTGCTAACCTCAAGCTGAAAGAAGTGAAGGAAGAAGACAATGAGGTTGAGCTATCACCCTATGATAAGCTCCCTTTCCTAAAAGGTTCCTCACCAAAGCTCAGAAAAGTGGTCTCCAAATTCAGAAAAGACCTAAGTGATATTGGAGTCAAGCTTCCGAGATCACCAATATGCATGCTGCTCATGTCCAGATGATGCTCATACAGGACATTCTCACCCACCAAGCTGAAGTGGCTGAGCTTTTGGACATCTCACTTCAAGATTGATCCACCAATCCCTCCAAAGTCCCTCCCTAAGCTTGAGTCTCAAGGAAGTTCACCTTGTCTTGCTCTCTTGGTAAACTAACTATGGATGATGCTCTTGTTGATAGTGGTCTAGTGTGAATGTCATCTCCTTGGATATGGTGAGTATTGGGATTGAAAGCATGGAACCAGATACTCCTCCTCTCACCTTTGGGGATTCCTTCTACAACCCCACTTGGCATAATCAAGGACTTCCCTGAAGATTGATCCTGCACCATACCTATTGACCTCACTGTTTTGAAGATGGCATCTGAAGAGAGAGTCCTTTGATCCTTGGCACTCCTTTCCTCACAACAGTTGAGCTTGCATTGACTTTCCCAACAAGAATGTCACCCTAATGCATGTCAAAAAAGCTGTCTCCTATCCTCTCCAACCTCCAATGGAATCAGACTATTGGGACAATCACTTGTGATGCACAAGCTTGAGAAGCCCCATGAGGTTGTTGGTAAGAAAGAAAGTCTTGATGGAGAGTCTTCAAAAGAATTGTGTGGTGAGCACTTGGAAAGTGCTAAAACAGAGGGATGAGTGGAGTCTCAAAGGCCACTCATGGCAAGAAGAAGATGGTGAAAGAGCCTCATCCTCCACCTCTTGATTTGCTCCCACACACTCTCACTCTCCATCCAAAGAATCTCAAGGATGGAGTCATTGAGTACAAGATCAAGCACAAGGGCAGATCCACACCATTCTCAAGTGCTAGAGCCATCATCACTCCTCAGCTCCAAGATGACCCATCAAGCTTCAAGAGCTTCTCTCTCAGGTCCTCACCATCACTCTTGAAGGTGGGAAGGATCCTCCTTCTCACTAGTCCAAGAGAAAAGGTAGTCAAGCTAGTGACTCAAAACAAGCTCACTTGGGAGGAAGTCCCATGGTTATCCTTGTATATAGCTTTGCAATTTCAAATTTCCTTTAAGTTTTAATAAAAGTGGTCAAGATTTTCAGGTTGAGCCAAGCACTAGAGGAGAGAAGAATGGTGGAACCACTTGAGCCCCATGATCCATGTAGCAGCCTCTCTAGTTGCTAAGAAGAAGCTTCTAGTCATGACACAAGCACCATGCCCAAATCTCCTTGGTGGTATCACTCCAACCCTTCTTGTATATACATTTGCTTTTATCTTGTTGGATATCTCCTTCTCTCTTACTCACACAGAGACTGTGTGATTTAAGTGTGGGGGAGGTACCGGATATTTGATCATGTTTGCTTTGTGATTTTGAGTCTCATGCATTGCATTGTACATTCATATTTGCATAGAAAATTCAAAAAAAAAATTAAATTTTGAATCATGTGATTGCATCACTTGCATCCTTAAGATTGAGTCTAGAGCATATAGGTTGCATTCATTTGCATATGGAGCACTTGTAAAGAACACTCGTTTGCACTGAATTTGACACCCTAGTTAAACATATCAGGTAGCTTGAGCATCTTTGAAAAGCTTGCATGCTTTGAGCCTTGAAACTCTTCTTGAAACTTGCTTGCTTGATATTGGCATTGTTCTTAAGACCAGCTCCATCCTGAACTTAGACTTGAATGAACTTAATCTCTTGCATATGGGCATTTGCATACTTAGTCATGGATCTCATACACATTTGTTATCTTTTCCATTGTACCACTCTTTGTTAACCCAAATGGCACTCCTTACCCTTGAACCCTATCCATTCTTTGAAACCTACATTGATTTGTTTGAGTGAGGCTCTTTTTGATAGCTTGTCATGTGCAAAATCTTGAGAGTATTGGGAGCGACATGGATTTGTTCTCATCTCTTGCTAGCATAGGGTCATCATTTGAGCTAGCTTCTAGGATGGTGAGTGAAGTGTTTGTTACCTAATTTTTTTACATTTTGGGTTTGGGGATATGACAAAGTTGAGATTGATGAACAAAGAAAGTTTTGAGAAAGAAAAACCCTAGGGACCTAGAAATGAAAAATGAAAAGCTCTTGATTGATGTTTTGACCTTCCTGTGTATATCAAAAAAAGAGAAAGAAAAGAAAAAAAAAGGAAAAGAAAAGAAAAAAGAAAGATTCAATAAGATAGTGGGAAGGAAAACTTAAGAGTTAGAGCTTAGAATGTGAATAGAGGTCCTTAGAGGTTGAATCATGAGAAAGAAAATGTTCATTGGGTGAGTGATGTGAGTATGTTTTCATTTTGGGTTATGGGATGAATAAAAAGGGTGTAGATATTGTAATCACTAGGGAATTGGGTAGAATGATGAGGATGGATCCATGTATGCATGAATTGCTCCTAGTCTTAGATAAATTTTGCATAATGATCAAGCTACTTGATTCTTGAGTGATTGCCACCTTGAAATGATGCATTGAACCTTCCTTTTCATCCTTGTTAGACCATTTGATCACCTAGCCAAATGATTGAGATCATGTGCCCATTTGTGAGACTTCACCTTCTGTGTGTGTGTGTGAATCAATGTGGGGGCTGGTTAAGAGAGCATGTTGGTTGATAGGCATTGCACCTTGTGTAGAGGCATAAAGAGTAATTGATAGGCCTTGTGAAGCTAGAGCATAATAAGAGAGTTTTGCTCATGCTATTTGCTATGTTTCTTTAGGCTATCAAGTTGAATGCTATGAGTGTTTATTTTGGCTTTGCTCCCATCCATGCATCCATCTCCCTTGTGTTTGAAAAGTTTACTTGAGGACAAGCAAAGATTTAGTGTGGGGGAGTTGATGTCTTGCATATTTACATGTTTTTAGCTATCATATCTTGTGCATTTTTGCTCATTTAGATTAGGCATTAGGCATCTTTAGGCTCATTTTGCATTCATAAGTCTCTATCAGGTGTTGGAGTATACTTTGGAGATTTTGGAGATGTTTGGAAGTTTTGTGATGAAAAAGAGGGGTTTAAAGATGAACATGGACAGAGGCCTTAGAAATATCTTCTGATACTAAAATTTTTTGGAGACATGGCATTCTGAGTTAGCTTTCCAATGGAAGTGGTTTCAAGACATTTGGAGCCATATTGAGGAGTTATGATCAATTGAGTGGAAGCATGTCAAGCCACCCGGGTGACCATACTCGAGGTCGACCACCGCAAGCATGCTGACGCCTAGAACGCACGCGCCTGACGTGCTCGGGCGAGGGAACGCGCAGGACAGCATCTGGGAAGGACGACACGCGGGCTGGAGTGCTCGGGTAGCTTACCCGCACGGGTTAGTCCCTCGCCGATGGAGATACGCTGGTCTTGCACACGCTGGCGAGACTACCCACGACGGACGGAGCACGGCGCATTGATGCGCGGTCTTGATGCTCGGGAGAGACTGCCCGCACGGGACAAACGGACGGACACAACCAAGGACGCACCCGACCTGCCTCACCGCGACAAACCCACTCGACCTCGGCCCACCCGCCACTACTACCACGCATGGAGACACCCGACAGCACCTACCCGACTGCTTTTACCCGGACGGCCGCACGTCCAGACACTGGAGCACACCGGCTGAACACACCCGCCATGGACTACACACAGCCTGACCCGAAAGTGGCTCACTTTCTTCCTTTCTTGGCTTCGATTGGTCGAAAATCATGTGGCACCAAGGACCTTTTGACTTTTCTCTGTTTTAAGGTCTTTCAAGCCTCCTATATATACTCTTGTAATCTCCTTTGTGAGATCTAACTTCTTTTCTCTCAAAAACATAATAAGATCTTGAAGAAAGTTTGGATCTTTGATCCTTTTTTATCTCATTTCTTTGTGTTTAATAGATTATCTTCTCTAATTATGTTTAGCCTTGAATCATCATTGATTTTGAGGTTTTCCATGGCTATTAGTGAGTAGATCTATCTAGGGTTCATGGGCTTGGGAGACTAAGGGTGATTAAATGTAGATCCAAGGTGCTTAGTGTTAGATCTATCATTTCCTTGCATTGATTTGGTGTTCTTCATGCTATATTTGGGTGGCCTCTCAAACATAGAGCCATAGGCATTTCATGCCCAAAGGTGTTCTATGAAATACCTGAACCAACTCATCTATGCTTTTAGATTGCTTTGCCTAAGAGATTAGTTGTCAAAGGAGCTAGGATTGCTATTAGACTCATTCTTTATGCTTGCTTTGATCATTACAGCCAAAGAGATTTGGTGTACTTGGGTGATCATTGCAAAGAGAATCCATCTAGAGATAGAGCTTGCTTAGTCTTGTTGTCTCAGGCATAAGGAATTAGATTGATTGAAAAGTTGGCATCTTGATTGAACCTTGATCACCCAAAGTCAATTCCTTGTCCCAAGAACCCCTTGCCTCATTGAGAAAGAAAGTTCAATCTTTTATTGCATTTTAATATTGTCTTAGTTTCATAATCACCCTCTCATCTTGATTGCACTTAGATTAAGCATGAACTTGTTAGTCAAATCGGTCAACGACGAAATCGCCACCGAAAGTCCTCGAAAGAAAACCAAGTGACGATCAAAACCAAGAAACGGGTCGCCACCGATGAACTCACGAAGGCATGAACGGGCCGCGAGCCCCGGGATCAACGGGCAAGCAACAGCAGGCACCGGCGACGAGGACACGGCACGGGCGGCAGGGGCCTGGCGCCGGCAGCAGGCTTGCCTGTCCTGCCATACGGGCGGCAGGCCTGTCCCGTCTGGCGCCGGGCGTAAGGGTCCTGGTACCCATCTATGCAATCGCCCCGGTCTCGAAAGCAACAGCAGCATCTTGGTCCCTTAAACCCATGACCGATTGTCCGAGAACTACAATGATTCTTCCACAAACCTTCGATTGTGTAAAGATCATATTTTAAAACGCCTAAAGTTCAAGCCTCATTACTCAAACCCTTGAAGACGGAAAATCTACTAATCCAAGTCCATCCCGATACTCGAGGAATCTCGAAGTTCCTATTGGGTCAAAAAACGGTTATCTCAAAATCAACGGCTAAAGATCCTTCCAAACTCAAGATTTCCTCACTTAACCACTAACGGGGAAAATCAGGCAACGGAAAACCCACGGGCGGCAGGCCGCCTGGCGGCAGCGCACGCCACGCTGGGTTGCCTACGCGCGGCACGCAAGCATGCAGGTCGCCTGGCACCGGGCGCACCTCGCCTGGCACCGCGCACGCTGCCGCTGAAGTTGGCCTACGCGCACTCGCCTACCGGCGCATTCGCCTGGCGCCTGGCTGCCACGCTGGCCGCCTGGCGCCGAGGCACCCCGCCCATGCGGCGTACACGCCACGCTGGCCAGCGCCTAAGCCCCCTGACGCTGTAGACGGCCTCGCCCTGGTCTCGGTCCCATCATGCTCGGTCTGATCCCATCTCGCTTGTTTGATCAATTTTCGTGAGTTTGGTACGATCACGGTTATTCTAAACACCAAACATCTCGACTATATGAGGAATTGGGGTTCCTTCGGAAATGCCGAAACCTTCAAAGACTATTCTTTCGAAAAACCGTGAAACGCTCTAAACGCCCGACATGGCCAAAACGGCCCACTTACGATTTTCCGAAAAGGAAGGATAACTATGACGGTTTATCCTTATCCTCACATAAGAGATAAATGTCAAGTTTCCAGAAGATAAATGTCAAGTTTTCCAAGATAAATGTCAATTTTCCGATAAACACTAAGAAGGACGAAAATGGAAAAAGCCCTATTCAGCCCGAAGAAGATAGACCGTCTTAAGAGGAGTATATAAGGAGAGCTTTGGGCGAGGAGCAAATCATCACAAAAAACTTCCAGAGCACTTAGAGCAAACTTAGGCATTATTTTCCGTTTTTACTAGCGAGTCGACTCAACTAGGTTAGAACTTAGGTTGCTAGACTAGCGAACTTGCCGACGCTCTTGTAGCCAAGGCTCTTACCGTTGTTCACGCCAAACGCGATTCGAAATAAGATCTTTTGCTCTATTCTTCGCTCTACGATTTTATTTCGCTTTCATTTTCTTTGTCGTGATTGTGTCGTAGCGCCCAGCAGATATCCGACCTTCAGGGAAGGCTTGGTTCACTTGGCTTTCCTTCAAATCAACTTAATTTGACGGTGCGAATTTCGGTTCCTACGCTTTGGCGCCAGAAGGAGGGGATTACGGATCTATTTATCTCGCGAACTGCACACGCCGATCATGTCTACTGACGCCACCAAAGACCAGCCAACGCTAGACGGAACACCCGCCGACGCCAACGTTGAGAAGACTCCAACCGGAGACACGCCCACACCACCGCATGCAAACACCGAGGCGCCGCATGAAGGAATCGACCTCCGCCCAGAACGGCGAACAACAGACAAGCTGATAACCTCCGCCGCAAAACAGGTCGACACCTTAACTGCGAGGAGCAAGTTGCCGCTGGATCCACCAAGGCACGCCATGCGGTAGAAGACTCGACTTCGATCTCCGGGCACGAGAAAAGATGCCTCGAAGAGCCCACCCCGAGGAAACGGCTCCAAAGGACAGCAAACGACCTCGCAACCTTCCACCCCGCTACGGAAACAAGGAAAGCGACATCGAAGATCATTCTGATATCAGCGACCAATCGGATCCTTCCAATGAAGACGCTGACATCCACCCTAGAGGACTCGGCCAGTCCGCCGCAGACGGTATCCTTCGAGAGGCCCATGACAAGAGAGGAGGAAGAACTCTACTGGATGGAGCAGGAAGAACTCGCGAAGATCAAGCTCGATCCATCGCAAACCAGCCGACAAAATCGGAGGAACGCCGTAGTAATAGCGAGATCCATGATCTCCGAATCTCTTAAAAGACCGTGGCCCAAGTGAAAGCAAAGTGAAATCGCAAATCCACAGGCGACCAGTTCCGCCTCGAGATCGATAGACTTCTCGAGGAAGCACGAAAACGCCATTCACCGCCGATCACGGAAACACGATCTCAGACCCGGGAAAATTAAAATCCTGGTCTATGACGGTACTATGGATCCTAAGGCGACTCCGCAGTCTTTCAGATCACAATGGGTAGATGCAAATCCCGAGCGGAACGACACGCTGGTCATTGTCTTCGCTCCGAAAGCACCTCAAAGGCGCTGCACTCGAATGGTTCTCCGGCTCAAAAGGAACTCCATCGAAGCTTCAACTGGACTCGGCGTTTCTCAAACAATACTCCATGTTCATGGACAGAGAAACGCCTGACGCGGACCTGTGGAGTCTAGCTCAGAAGGAAGACGAAGCCCCGCCGACTTCATGCGGTTTCAAACTGGTGATGGCCAGGGTAATGGGGATCAGCGACAATGTCGCAATCGACGCCTAAGGAAAACTCTGGTACAAGTCTAAGTTTCGAAAGTGGATATTACTGGAAAGCCTCGGACAATCCAGGATACTTCCACAAAGCAACGGACTTCATCATCATGGAGGAAGAGATGAAGCTTCTATCGCAGTAAGCACGGATCGCAGAAAACCGCATCCAAGAAGAAACCCTCTCGAACGACAAGTACGCCCATCACGAGGGAAAGACGCAAGGCGCAGCATAACTACGCATCAACTCGAGCAAGGCAAAACCTTCGAAACACCTGACCAGGAACCAATACAAGGATAATTCCTACCGCGAGTTCCACGAAACCAGAGGACATTCCACGCTAACTGCAGGTTTTCGGGCGCTCGCCGCAAAGCTCCTCACCGCGAACTATCAAAGGTCAAGAGTATAAAGGACTTGCTCCTCGACAATCGACAGCCCAAAGACCAACAAAACTGTCTCCAAGGACCGCTAATCAAAATCAATCGGGTGAAAACGGAAGGAGACAGGACGACCAAGGAACAACAACAGTCGCCGAGGGTAAACATGATCATCGGAGGATCACAGTTCTACCAAGACTCAGTCTCGCAATAAAGCCTACGGGTGAAAAGCCGGTGACAAGTTCCAACTGGTTTCCGGATAGCGATATTCCTAACCACACGATCACTTTCGAGGAACAGGAAATTGTCGAATCGACAAGCCTCATTATGCGATCCTTTGGTTATCGACTGGTAATCCAGATCTCGAGGTCGGCTGCATCCTCGCCGATACAGGAAGTACGGTCAACGCATCTTCCGCGACACTCTACAGGATGAAGATCCCACTTGGGGAAGTCGCCCTGAGCCAAAACCTTTGACTGGTTTCGGCGCCACTTCCATGACCCTCGAGAATTAAGCTCCGTCATGGCGAAAGAAGTCACAAAGATCGCCGAAGTTCGCAGTAGTCGGCAACCCGCCATCTACAATGCCATCATGGGAATCCCATGGATCAACTCCATGAAGGCAGTACCATCCACATATCACCTCGCATCAAATTTACGACTTCCACCGAACCGCAGTCATCCGGGTAGTCAGAAACAATCGAGACTCGTTACCTAGCCGAAGTTCAAACTGCGAAAAGATTGAACGCCCAGCGCCAACCCAAAACGAGTAAAGGAATCACACAAGATGATCCAGAATCATCCGAACAGGCAACGATTCAAGACAGCACAAAGCCTCTGTCCACCGCCAAAGCAGATAACTCGACTTCAAGAAACCGCCGATCCGACCAGCACGATCGAACGGCAACGCACAGGAGTAAAAAATGTCTGCGCAACTATCAGAACTACGATGGCTTGATCCTCGAAGAGGTAATGTAGGCAGCCTATCAAAACCTGGCGAAGTTCAGCTATCCTCCTCAGCAAAGGGGTACGATACTCCACAAAAAACGCCAAATATCCAAGACATGTACTCAAAATTTTTGAAATTTTTCAAAAAATTCTTTCTATCTATTTCTTACGCCACTTAATTTAGAAACGCGTACTTCGGAAAACGAAAAATCATATCTTCGAAGAAACGCCGAGACGCCGAACTTCTGAAAATGATAACAAAACTCGATCATCCGCTAAAACAGTCCACCGCTACTTAAAACAACTTATGCCCGCCGATTGGCCCGACGGACGCGACTCGAAACGCTTCACTCAATACAAACTTGTAGTCAGACCTACAAGGTCCTCTTACATCCGACAAGGATATCATAGCTATACAAGAAACCCAAAATTTTGGTTTAGCCCTCGATAAACTCTGAAGATAGCTCGATTCTTTTAACACAAGTCATATAGTTTGGCCAATAGTCGGACTTTAAACGAAAAGAATCAGGAAGAAATCACTAGGTAAAACGAAGCCGATCAGTCATCGCGACAGACAGCCTTAAAGTTGAGAGTAAGCCTAGGTCTTGCCCTAAACCCAGTCTTGCTGGATCTTGACATCTGACAGACATAGTATCGTATAATGAGATCCCAAAACATGTCTCTTATCGCTACACCTAAAACGCCAGAAAGTAGCATACGGACCAAGCGACAATAAAAGAGTTAGGATAACGGCGACTACTCGCATTCTTTCCTCTACACTTGACGAAAGTATAAATCAAAACAAAAGACGAAATTTCGCAAATTTTCATATTTATAAAGTCCGCAAAGACGACGGATTCTAAGCCACCAATGGCCAGTCCCAAAACATAAGAATGCAACCTCCACGGTCGCAAAATAAAACTCCTAAAATGGCCACACACGGTCAAAACATAAGATTCACAAAGGAAGTCAACATCGAGAAATCCAGATGCGAAACCCGAATGAACCTGCAGGCAGGTCCACTTCCTCGCTCACACCTTGAGCCCCACCACCTCGGCGCTCATCGGCTCCGCCTCCAACGTATCCTCGAAACCTTGATAGTTCCCATAGTCTCGGACTCTTTCCTCGACCGGAGGAACCAAGGACTCAGCATGAGCACACTCGCCATAAAGTCCTTCATCTCAGCAATCTCGAATCAAAGGAGAAACCGGGTTCGAGACTTGTAAGGTTTACGACCGAGCCCCGCACTCGCGAAAATCGCCAACAAACTCATGAGCCTCTTTAAAACATTGAAACTCATCAGCAAACGATTCCGCCCGTCTCGCCACCTCGCCGCCGCACCATCCTCCTTCCTCTCCTTTCCGCTCAAACAAGAGCTCGAGCATGAAGCTCAGCTTGGTTTTCGCTCTGCTAATTAACCTCTTAACGGAATCGAAGAGCTCGCCAGCTTCTTTGTCTTGAAGTTAGTAATCCTAGACTTGCGGAAATTGAGTCAAGCGCATTGCCAAACACTCTTAGTCCCTGCGTAAATTCAAGATCAATAAATAGACATACATGCGGATTCAAGAAAACGTTAAGAAGTTCAAGGACAAAACCTCATTGATCTGGGAACCTTCGCAAAACCCATTGCTCTTCTTCATCCTCCAGCACTGTCAGTAACAAACTCCGAGGAAGACCTTCAAAGAAATTGTTGAAGTGGAAAATCGCTGGTTCGCTTTTCCGTTGAACAAAACTGGGTTTCCCCAACGGTGAAGGATCTTCCAAACCTTCCCCACCATCGATTTCTTTCCCTTTACGAGATCTCACACCACCGAAGTCGGGCTTCGATAACCGGTTCGGCATCATATGTCGGACGGGTCTCGACCGTAAAGCCTTACTGCGCCTCGAATCCGTTCAAGAGTGAAGGACTTCCAGAAAACGGTCTTCGACGAAGGAGGTCCCTCTTGACGAAAAGATCGCCATGCAAATGCTAACAGCCCCGCTCTCTACAAAGTTTAAACTTTTCATTAAAACTCGCGACTTCCAGAATAACAAAATAGACAACGAAGTTTTCATCAGATACCTCGTTGAAGTTCCATGCATGCGGAAATAGATGGAGGCAGCTCTCCTCGCACTCACCATCTATTCGACATAGAAGAAACGCTCCTGCCACTTACTTAGGGTTTGAAGTAGTCCCCTGAATTATGGCCATATCCTTCTTAGGAAGCATGGAGTAGTAATCGCCGCCCCCGCCGGCCGAAAGTGCTCCAAAGGCCTTCAAATCAACAGGACTGAGATCAATCCCGAGCTCATAACTTGCAATTAGTACGCCAAGCCAACTCTCTAAGGCAGGGACGCTAAGCTGGCTGATCGAAAGTTCTAAGTGACGGCGACAACAACGGTGCCGGGATCGGGAACCACATGCAATATGTAAAGAAGGCCTCGAACATGTAAAGAAACCTTCCGAGGATTCCTCGCGACTCATTACCGACAGGAATTCGGAATTTGACTCCATCAGGAATCTGGTAAAAATCTCAAGAACCTTGAGATATTTACGAGAAACCAAGCTCGGCGTAAAAGGAGCACCAGACTGCCTCAAAGGTCTCCTCGGAACAGGGACATCTGGCAGTGATGGGGGCGAACCCACAAGGGCTCGGTAATACGATTCTTCGCCTCCTCGACTAACTCCTCTTGCTTCACCACATGGGAGAGTCATCCGAGGATGAATGGGAAGAAGAGTTTCTCTTGGAAGATCTTGAAGACATTGTTCTTAAAGAGAGAGAAAGGATTCTGAGAGAGATGAATTTTTTATGATGAAGTAAGAATGAATGAGATTTCTTACTCCCTCCTTATAAAGGAGGTAAATCACTATTTACCCCGACTTTCGGCAAACGATCACGTCTCTACACCTTCCCATACGGCTATACCGCAAGCCAGGACCCGAAAGACATTACGGTTCCTAGCTAGCTGGGGGGCTAACTGTTGGGGTCAAAATTGGTCAACGATAAAATCGCCACCCGAAAGTCCCCGAAAGAAACCAAGTGTCGATCAAAACCAAGATACGGGTCGTCACTCGATGAACTCACGGGAAGGCATGAACGGGCCGTGAGCCCCGGGGATCAACGAAGGCAAGCAACAGCAGGCACCGGGCGGATGCAGACACGGCACGGCGGTAGCGCCGGCCGACAAAGTTTGTCCTGCCTGCCGCGGTGCCAGGCCTTTCCCATCTGGCACCGGGCGGCAAGGGTCCTGGTGCCCATCTATGCAATCGCCTCGGGTCTCGAGCAACGGCAGCATCTTGTTCCCTTAAACCCATGACCGGATTGTCCGAGAACTACAATGATTCTTCCGCAAAGCCTTCTCGATTGTTTAAAAGTTCATATTTTAAAACGTCTAAAGTTCGAAGCCTCATTACTCAAACCCTTGAAGACGGAAAATCTACTTAATCCAAGTCCATCCCGATACTCGAGGAATCTCGAAGATCCCGCTGGGTCAAAAAAGCTATCTCAAAATCTACGCTAAAGATCCTTCCAAACTCAAGATTTCCGCATCTAACGACTAACGGGGAAAGATCAGGCAACGGAAAACCCACGGGCAGCAAGCCGCCCATGCCGGGCGCACTGCCACACGGGCCGGCCTGGTGCCGTGGCACCCGCTTGGCATCGAGGCACGCGCCACGCTTGCGGATGGCACCGGCGCACGCGTCCGCTGGCCGCCTCGCCGCGGCACTCGCCTGGCGCCGCAGCACGCGCCACGCTGGCCAGACTACGCCGCGCACTCGCCTGGCGCCAGCGGCACGCTGCGCGAGCCGCCTGTCGCCGCGGCACTCGCCTGGTGTCGGCATCGCCACGCGGCCGCCTGGCGCCGGGCCACTCGCCTGGTCTCGGGCGGCACGCTCGCCACGCTGGCTGGCCATGCCGCGCAAGGCCCTGACGCCGGTCGACGGCCCTCGTCCTGGTCTCGGTCCCATCATGCTCGGTCTGATCCCATCCCGGCTTGTTTGGATCAATCTTCGTGAGTTTGGTACGATCACGCTATTCTAAACACCAAACATCTCGACTATAATGAGGAATTGGGGTTCCTTCGGAAATGCCGAAACCTTCAAAGACTATTCTTTTGAAAAACCGTAAAAACGTCTGAACGGCCCGACATGGCCAGAACGGCCCGACATGGCCAAAACGGCCAACTTACGGTTTTCCGAAAAGGAAGGATAACTATGACGGTTTATCCTTATCCTCACATAAGAGATAAATGTCAAGTTTCCAGAAGATAAATGTCAAGTTTTCCAAGATAAATGTCAAGTTTCCTGATAAACACGAAGATGGACGAAAATGGAAAAGCCTGATTCAGCCCGAAAGAAGATAGACCGTCTTAAGAGGAGTATATAAGGAGAGATTCGGGTGAGGAGCAAATCATCACAAAAAACTTCCAGAGCACTTAGAGCAAACTTAGGCATTATTTTCCGTTTTTACTAGCGAGCTGCGACTCAACTAGGTTAGAACTTAGGTTTCTAGACTAGCGAACTTGCCGACAGCTCTTGTAGCCAAGGCTCTTACCTGTTGTTCACGCTCAAACGCCGATTCGAAATAAGATCTTTTGCTCTATTCTTCGCTCTACGATTTTATTTCGTTTTCATATTTTCTTTGTCGTACTGATTGTGTCGTGTGCGGCCCAGCAGATATCCGAGACCTTCAGGGAAGGCTTGGTTCACTTGGCTTTCCTTCAAATCAACTTTAATTGACGGTGTGAATTTCGGTTCCCACAGAACTTGCATTCCCTTTGCATTAGAATCTCTTAGAATTGGATTGACATCTTGTATTCTACAACATTTGATTAGGACCTTAGAATAGTCCTTTCATCAAAGGGATCAAGCCGCTCAGAAGTTCATGTATTGGAGGCACGAGCCTAGATGAAGGCACGAGCCTGATGGAGGCACATGGCCATGGGAGCACGTGGCTCTGAGTTGTAGGAATCATCCGCTCTAGAGGGCACATGGCCGAACGGATGGTAGACTCGCTCGTATGCTTCCGTGAGCATGAGTTTCAGTATGCTTCAATAGGTATGGACCTTCCCTGCTGATGGGCAGGAGATCATGGTGTGAACCAGTAGGTGGAGTTGTAGAGGTGATGCAATGAGCATAGAACTTCCTCTTGTTGATAGTAATCACTGGGATCGGCATATCGGAGGAGAAGGACTTCTAGGTCATTTAGATCAGGAATCTTGCCTTGACGGCTGTTGACCTTGTGAGATCTGTAGATGGACATGTTCTCCCATAGATGGACGTGTTCTCCTTCATATGACTGGTGGTAATTGATATCTTGCATATTTTCATTGATTTAGCCATCTGATATTGCATTCTTTGTCATGTAGGCTAAGGTTTAGGCATTTTTAGGATCATTTTGCATTCATTTGTCCTTATCAGGTCTTGGAGTATGCCTTGGTGTGTTCTGAGATGTTTGGGAGCCTTATGACCCAAAAAGAAGTGAAGACTCAAGTTTTGGCTATGAAAAGAGAAGTGAACTCATGAGATGGAGAAGATGGACCGGGAAACTAGACCGCTGACTTAACCCGCCAGAAAGAGAAGTGTCCGGGTAGAACAGACCGGGTACACACACCCAGACGGGCTGGATGCTGAGCAGAACACGTCCGGACCGGGTAGAACAGACCGGCCACACACACCCGGTCGGGAAGAGCACGAGCAGGACGCGTCTGACCGAGAAGGATGGACCGCCACGTGCACCCGGTCGAAGAGAAATATCAAGACATGTCCGGACGACCGGGAAGGAGGGACCGGGATGCTGAACCCGACGGTTGGACGACGACCAAGACAAGCTTGGACCGGGTAGTCAGGACCGGGTTAGGTTATTTGGCTTACCCCTGACCGAAAATTCAAGCCTTCCTCCTATTGGCTGAAGCCAAATTGACTTCAAGGACTTTTTAGTAATCTGTAATAATGTCCCTAGGTTTTCTAAACCTAGTATAAATACTCTTGTTAACCCTAAGTGGGAGGATGTTATTTTTCTCTAAGAACACAAACCTTTTGAGTAAAGCTTTATCTTTGAATCATAATCTCATCTCGCCTTTGTGTTCTTGATTGTTTGATTTCATCTTCTTTCTTTCTCTTCATGATTAAGCTTGAATTCCTCATGGATTTAAGAGTGGTCATGGGGATTAGTGAGTAGTTCTCTTTGGATTCATGGGTTAGGAGACTAAGGGTGATTAGGCTAGATCTAGGTGTTTTAGTGTAGATCTATCTTGTTCCTTGCTAGTAGAGTTCTTTTAATGCTTCTTTGAGTTGGCCTCTCAAAGGTTGAGTTCTAGACATTTCCCACCCACAAGGTGTTCTATGAATGTCTGAACCAACTCTACTAAGCTTTTAACATTCTTTACCAAAGACCATTTGTTGTAAAGGTGTTAAGATGGCTAGTAGACTTGTTCTTAATGATTGCTTGCATGTTATCCAGCCAATGACCATTTGATGTTTGAGATGTGTTAGCAAATGAACATTCTTCTTGACCATAGAGTTTGTTTAGAATTCTGCCTAGGCCTAAGGTTGATAGATTGATTGTTTGCTGCCACCCTTAGATTGATGCTTGATCCCCAAGGTCAATTCCTTAGCTCATGGGTTCTTCCATCTCATAAAGAAAGAAAGTTTTATCTTTTATTGCATTTTAGATATTGTCTTAGTTTAATAATCATCTCATTTAATGATTGCATTTAGATTAAGCATAGGCTTGCATTCCCTTTGCTTTGTGATCACTTAGAACTGGTTCGACAATCTTATATACTACATCATTTGATTAGGACCCTTGAAAAGTCCTTTCATCAAATTGGCCTGCCAAATTCTAAGTTGATTGTGACATTGGGAATTAGTCACTGCTTGAGACTAAATCAATTTTCTTTTCTTGTGATATTGATTCTCCTTTTCCTCTTCCTTTGACTTTCAGGTGTATGAACACAAGAAGCAGGGTGCAACTAACCTGGTTCCCACTGTTGAAGAGATAGCTACACTTGAGAGGGAAATAGCAAGAAGGAGAAGAGAAGAAGAGCAACAGGCTCATATTCAGAGGTTGGGGTTTGAGATGGATGAACACCAGCATCAACCTCAAGACAGAGTTGCTCAAGATGGCAATGGTCAAGGAGCTGACAACCTTGGACCACAGCAGCCAACAACAACACCCACAGCTGCCAGCTAGAGCTATTGGCACCTATGACCGCCCTCACATTCATGGTCATAGACGGCATCCGCACACCAGCTGTGGAAGCTAACAACTTTGAGATCAAGTCAGGGTTGTTGAATGTGATTGAGAACAACAAGTACCATGGCCTGGCTATAGAAGACCCATTTGATCACTTGGACAAGTTTGATAGCTATTGTGGCTTGTCCAAGACCAATGGTGTGTCGAAGATGCCTTCAAGCTCAAACTGCTTCCTTCTCTCTAGGAGACAAGGCACGCCAATGGGAGAAATCTCTACCTAGTGACTCCATCACCACTTGGGATGATTGCAAGAAAGCCTTCTTGGAGAAGTTCTTCTACATCAAGGACAGCCAAGTTGAGAAATGAGATCTTTAGCTTCCAGCAGAAGAATTTGGAAAGCTTTAGTGAAGCATGGGAGAGGTTCAAAGGCTATCAGGCTCAATGCCCCCACCATGGCTTCTCAAAGGAGAGCTTGCTGAGCACATTCTACAGAGGTGCCTTCCTAAGTACAATTGGATACAGCAAGCAATGGATTCTTCCTGGGCAGGTCTGAAGAAGATGCTGAGGAGCTGGTTGACAACATGGTGAAGAGTGACTCAGTTTACAGTGGAGAGCACGACAGAGCTGATAGAACCACCAAAGCTGATGACAACCAGACAAAGAAGGAAATCAAATCCTTTCTGGAGAAGATAGACTTGCTGATTGCTAACCAAGCCAAACAGGAGCAGATGAACTTTGTGGGTGGTCCTAGTCAAGAAACTCCTCCTAAGGTTAATGAAGTTGATGGTTTGAAGGGCAGGAAGAGCCTTGCTTCATCAACAACAATGGTACTTGGTACAGGAAGGAGCCTAACTTTCAGTACAACAACTACCAGCAGAGGTCTTATCCTAACAACCAGCAAGGAGGCTATCAACCCAAGCAAAACACTCAACAAGGGAACTACCAGCCTAGGCAGAATCCTCCTCCTGGTTTTACCAATCAAGGCAATCAGTCTACTCAAGCTCAAGGTAGCTCTTCCCAATCTAAAGCTCCAGATTCAAATATGGAAGCTATGTTCAAACAACTACTGGAAGGTCAAGCTAGAACAGCAAAGGACATTGGCCATGAGTTCAAGACTGTTCACTCCAAGATTGATAGCAGGTATACTGAGCTAAACAACAAGATAAGAGCTTTGGAGAATCAGTTTGCTTCTATGAATTCTCAGCCAAGTCGCCAACAAGGAACACTACCAGGAAAGGCCAAGCAAAACCCCAAGGAGCCAATAAAAGCAATCACCTTGAGAAGTGGTAGAGAGTTACCTCCAAGAGCTCTCCCAAGGATGGTGAGCAACTAGGGGGGTGGCCATCAACATTGATGATGAAGTTGTGATTGTAGATGAGAAGGTTGATGAGGAGATTCTAGAAAAGATTGTTGAAGCTAAGGGTAGAGGAAAGGTTGGAGAAGAAAAGAGAACACCAAAACATGGTGAAGTTGCCACTCCAACAAAAGAGTCTTCCTTTGTTCCTCCTCCCTATGAACCTAAGCTGCCATTTCCTGGAAGATTCAAGAAGCAACTTTTGGAGAAGTACAAAGCACTCTTTGAAAAGAAATGAGTGAAGTTCAAGTCACAATGCCCATCATTGATGCCTTCATCTTGTCCCTCAATACAGCAAGTTCTTGAAGGATGCTGTGGCTGCTAAGAAGAAGGAAATGGAGGGAATGATGGTTCTTACTCATGAGTGCAGTGCCATCATCCAGAGATTGGCAATCCCTAAGAAGCTAGAGGATCCAGGCTGCTTTACTCTACCTTGTGCCATTGGTCCTTTGATGTTTGAGAGGTGTCTATGGTTTGGGAGCCAGTGTCAGTCTTATGCCTCTATCTGTTGCCAAGAAGCTTTGATTCAGCCAATACAAGAAGTGTAAACTCTCTTTGGTGCTTGCTGATCGCTCAATTAAGTTCCCTATTGTCGTCCTTGAAGATCTCCCTGTGATGGTGGGAAATTGTGAGATTCCTACTGATTTTGTGGTGCTAGAGATGGATGAAGAAGCTAGAGACCCCTTGATCCTTGGAAGACCATTCTTAGCCACAGCAGGAGCAATAAAAAATGTGAAGGAAGGCAAGATTGACCTTCACTTGGGCAAGGAGCACACTCTCCACTTTGACATCAATGAGATAATATAGAGGCCAACTGTTCAAGGCCAAATCTTTTACATTGAAGAGATGGAAGCTTTAGCTGATGAGCTACTGAGGAGTTGGACTTGAGGTTTCCCTTCAACATGCTCTTACCATTGATAGGAAACCCAAGTGATTGAGAACAAGGAGAGTGCTGTCTATGGGAACATGCTAGATTCACACAAAAAGGTTGCTGAAATGGATCAGTATGAGGAGCTACAGCAAGAAGCTCATCAGGCCTCCTCAGCCACTCAGCAAGAGGACACCCACCAAGGTGATTGGAGTGAACTCAAGGCATCAAAAGTGGAGCTTAAACCCCTTCCCTATGGTGTAAGGTATGCATTCCTTGGTCCCAGTGAGACTTACCTCGCTATTGGAGTAGTGAGCTTAGTAAACATGAATTGTCTCAACTCTTAAATGAACTAAAAAAGTTTAGAAGAGCAATAGGGCACTCACTTGAAGATAGCAAAGGGATATCACCCTCTTTGTGCATGCATAGGATACATCTTGAGGATGAATCAATGACTTCTATAGAGCATCAAAGAAGGTTAAACCCTAACCCGAAGGATGTTGTAAATAAGGAGATTCTAAGCTCTTAGATGCTGGTGTTATTTACCCTATTTCAGATTCTAAATAGGTATCTCCCGTGCATGTGATTCCAAAGAAGGGTGGTATCATTGTGGTTAAAATGACAAGGATGAATTGATACCAACTAGAACCATAACTGGCCATAGGATGTGTACTGATTATAGAAAACTCAACTCTGATCTAGAAAAGATCATTTTCCATTGCCATTTATTGATCAGATGCTTGAGAGACTTGCAAACCATCCTTTCTATTGCTTTCTTGATGGGTATTCAGGGTTTTTCCAGATCCCCATTCATCCCAAAGGATCAAGAGAAGACAACATTCACATGCCCCTATGGCACCTTTGCTTATCGAAGGATGCCATTTGGGTTATGTAATGCTCCAGCAACCTTCCAAAGGTGCATGATGTCTATTGTTGGGGTCAAATCGGTCAATGACGAAATCGCCACCCAAAATCCTCAAAGAAAAGCCAAGCAACGATAAAATCCAAGAACGGTCGCCGCCGATAAAACTCACGGAAGGCTCATCCACTCCCATCTGCCAACGGCGAGGGTCCTGGCCATCCATGCGATCGTCTCATGATCTCGGCAATGACAGCATCTTGGTCCCTTGAAACCCATGTCTGGATTGTCCGAGATCTACAATGAGTCTTCCAGAAAACCTTCCCGATTGTTTAAAAGATTCATCTTTTAACATATCTAAAACTCGAGCCACATTGCTCTCATCCTCGACGACGGAAAATCTGCAGATCTAAGTCCATCTCAAAATCCCGATACTCGCTGAATCTCGTTGAAACAATTATCTCGAGATCTACGACCAGAGACCCTCCCAAAACTCAAAAGATTTCCGCAAACAACCGACGAGGGAAAGATCGAACAAACCCACAGACGGCAAGACGCCTGGCACCGGCAGCACGCTGGACGCAGGCTGATGCCGGGCAGCACCGCCTGGCTCCGGCGGCACGCTGGACGCTGGCTGGCCTGGCGCCGGGCGCCACGGACGCTGGACGCTGGCTGGCTCTGGCGCCAGCAAAGACTCGCCTGGCGCACGCTGACGCTGGCTGGCCTGGCGCCGGGCACCCGGCGGCATTCGCCTGGCCGCAGCACGCTGGACGGGCTGGCCGGCCGGGCGCACCCGCGCCGGGCACGCTGGACGGGCTGGCCTGGCGCCGGGCGGCATTCTCGCCTGGCGCGGGCACGCTGGACGCTGGCTGGCGCCGAGGCACTTCGCCTGGCGCCGGGCACGCTGGACGCTGGCTAGCCTGGTGCCGCGGCACTCGCCTACGCGGCGCACGCTGGATGCTGGCTATGCCGGGCTGCACGCTGGACGGGCTGGCCTGGCCGGGCGGCACTCGCCTGGCGCCGGGCGCACGCTGGACGCTGGCTGGCTCATGCCGGCGCACCTGCCACGCTGGCCGCCGGGGCAATCTGCCTGCGCCGGGCACCTCGCCGGCTGGTCGGCCTGGCCGGGTCCACGCCCTCGCCCCGTCTCGCTCCTATCGTGTCTTGGTTCGATCCCATCTTAGCTTGTTTGATCAATCTACGCAAGTTTGGTATGATCACGGTTACTCTAAAACACCACTCGACTAAACAAGGAATTGAGGTTCCTTCGAAACACCGAGACCTTCAAAGACTGTCCTTTCGAAAATCAGAAAACGCTAAACGCCCACGCACGATTTTCCGAAAAGGAAGGATAACTATGACGGTTTATCTTTATCCTCACATAAGAGATAAATGTCAAGTTTCCATAAGAGACAAATGTCAAGTTTCCCGATAAACACAAAGATGGACGAAAATGGAAAAGCCCGACTCAGCCCGAGAAGATAGACCGCCATAGAGGAGTATATAAGGAGAGCTTTGAGCAAGAAGCAAACCAGATCACAAATTTTCGAAAGCACTTAGCACTTAGAGCGATTTAAGCATTCTTTCTGCTTTCACTAGCGAAGCGACTAACTAGGATAGACTTAGGCGATCGGACTAGCGGACCTTTCGACAGCTCTTGTAGTTTACTTCACCTGTTGTTCACGCCAAAACGCGAATTCAAAATAAGACCTTTCTTCCGCCATCTTTACGCATTTCTATTTTCGCAACTTCTACTTTATTTGATCATTTCGCAGCGCCCAGCAGATATCCGGACCTTCAAGGAAGATCGGGTTAACTCGTTTTCTCCACAAATCTTTATCAGAAATTGACGGTGCGAATTTCGTTCCTACAGCTTTACGCTAGAAGGAGGGGGTTACGGATCTATCTATCTCGCAACTGCACACGCCATCATGTCAGCCGACGCCACCAAGGATCAGCCAGCGCAGACGGAACACCCGCCGATGCCAACGCTGAGAAGACTCCAGCTGGAGACGCCCCCACAGTCACTGCTGATGCAAACACCGAGGCGCCAGCAGATGAAGGAACTCTTTACCGCCCAGCGCGGGCGAACAACAGACAAGCTGATAACCTCGCCGCAAAACAGGTCGATACCTTAACTGCGAGGAGCAAGTTGCCGCTGATCCACTAAGGCACGCCAGCAGGAGACTCGACTTCGATCTCCGGCACGAAAAGATGCCCCGAAGAGCCCACTCGAGGAAACGACCAAAGGACAGCAAACGACCTCGCAGAACCTTCCACTCCGGCCGCGGAAACAAGGAAAGTGACGCCGAAGCGATCGAGATATCAGCGAATCGATCGACCCTTCCGGCGAAGACGCTGACATCCACCCCAGAGAACCCGGCCAGTCCGCCGGCAGACGGTATCCTTCGATAGGCCCATGACAAGAGGAAGAAGAACTCTACTGGATGGAGCAGGAAGAACTCATGAAGATCAAACTCGATCTATCGTGACCAGCCGAACGGTTCGAGGAACGCCGGCAGCAATAGCGAGATCCATGATCTCCGCGAATCTCTCAAAAGACCGTGGCTGAAGTGAAAGCGTGAAATCGCAAATCCATCAGCGACCAGTTCCGCTCGAGATCGATAACTCGAGGAAGCACGGAAAATGCCGCTTCACCACTGGATCACGGAAACACGATCTCAGATCCAGGAAGATCAAAATCCCGGCCTATGACGGCACGACGGATCCTAAGTCACACCTGCAGTCCTTCCAGATCGCAATGGGTAGGTGCAAACTCCCGAACGCGAACGGACGCAGGTCATTGTCTTCTTCGCCGAAAGCACCTCAAAGGTGCTGCGCCGAGTGGTTCTCCCGCTCAAAAGGAACTCCATCGAAGCTTCCGCCAACTGGCCTCGGCGCTTTCAAACAGTACTCCATGTTCATGGATAGAGAAACGTCCGACGTGGATCTATGGAGTCTAGCTCAGAAGGAAGACGAAGCCCCGCCGACTTCATGCGAAGGTTCAAACTGGTGATGGCCAGAGTAACGGCATCAGCATAATGTCGCAATCGACGCCCGAAAACTCTCTGGTACAAGTCGGTTCAAAGTGGATACTACTGGAAAAGCCGCTGACAATCCAGGATACTTCCACAAAGCAACGGACTTCATCATCATGGAAGAAGAGATGAAGCTTCTATCGCAAGCACGGACCGCAGAAAACCGCGTCCAAGAAGAAACCTCTCGTAACGACAAATACGCCCATCACGGCGGAAGACGCCCAGGCAAGCATAACTACGCCATCAACTCGAGCAAGGCAAAACCTCCGAAACACCTGGACCAGGAACCAGTACAAGGATAACTCCTATTGCGAAGTTCCACGAGACCGAGGTCACTCCACTCGCAAACTGCAAGGTTCTGCGCCGCTCGCCGCAAAACTCCTCACCGCGAGCTATCAAAGGTCAAGAGTATAAAGGACTTGCTCCTGACTCACCGCCAAAGACTAACAAAACTGTCTCAGGACCGCGCGACCGAAAACCAATCGGGAAAAAGCTGAAGAAGACAGACGACCAAGGGAACAACAGCAGCCGCCAGAGGGTAAACATGATCATCGGAGGATCACAGTCTACCAAGACTCTGTCTCATCGATAAAGCCTACGGGCTAAAAGCCGAGACCAGTTCCAACTGGTTCCTGACAGCGATGTTCCTAACCACACAATCGCTGAGGAACACAAGACCGCCGGAATCGACAAACCTCACTACATCCTTTGGTAATCGACCTGGTCATCCAGATCTCAAGTCGGCCGATTCTCGCCGATACAGGAAGCACGGTCAACGCCATCTTCCGCGACACCCTCTACAGGATGAAGATCCCACTTGGGAAGTCGCCCCGAGCCAAAACCTTTGACGGGTTTCGGCGCCACTACCATGACCTCGAAAATTAAACTCCCACCATGGCAAAGGAAGTTACAAAGATCGCCGAAGTTTGCAGTAGTCGACAACCCGCCATCTACAACGCCATCATGGGAACCCTTGATCAACTCCATGAAGGCAGTACCATCCACATATCACCTCGGTATCAAGTTCCCGACTGACCGAACCGCAGCCATCCGGGTAGTCAGAAACTCGACTCGCTACCTAGCCGAAGTTCAAACTGCTAAAAGATCGAACGCCTCGCCAACCCAAACGAGCAAAGGAATCACACAACATTCCCGAAGACTCAAGAAAGATGATCCAGAATCATCCGAACAGGCAACGATTCAAGACGACGACAAAGCCTCAATCCACCGCCGAAGAGCGACAGCTCGACCCGCGACAAACCACTGATCCGACCAGCACGATCGAACGGCAACGCGACGGGAGTAAAACGTCCACGCAACTATCAGAACTACGAGATGGCTTGATCCTCGAAAGAGGTATCGAGGGCAGCTCGTCGAACCCGGCGAAGTTCAGCTATCCCCACCAAAAGGGGGACTGCGCGATACTCCTATACTCCCACAAAACGCTAAAAATCCAGATATGTACTTAACTTCAAATTTTAATAAAATTCTTTCTATCTTTCATGCTCACTTAAACGCGATCAACGCTTCGAAAACGAAAATCATATCTTCAAAAGAAACGCGAGACGCCGCAACTTCTAAAAAGATAACAAAACTCAGATATCCGCAAAAGACAGTCCACCAGCGATTTAAAACTCACGCACTGCCGACATTGGCCCCGACGGACGCCATAAGAAACGCTTCACTCAATACAAAATCGTAGTCAGACCTACAAGGTCCTCTTACATCCGACAAGGATATCATATAGCCATACAAGAAACCCAAAATTTTGGTTTAGCATCTCGATAAACTCGAAGATAGCTCGATTCTTTTAACACAAGTCATATGCCGACGACTAGTCTGACTTTAAACGAAAAGAATCAGGAAGAAATCACTAACAGGCAAAACGAAGCCGATCAGTCATCGCGACAGCCTCAAAGCTGAGAGTAAACCTAGGTCTTGCCCTAAACCCAGTCTTGCTGGATCTTGACATCTCACAGACATAGTATCGTGATAATCGCTGGGGTCAAAACGTTATCTCAAATCTACGGCTAAAGACCTTCCCGAAACTCAAAAGATTTCCGAAACGACACGAGGGAAAGATCGAACAACGAAAACCCACGGACGGCGAGATCATGCCGGGCGGCACGCTGGACGCTGGCTGGTCTACGCCGGGGTACGCCTGGCGCCGGGCGGCACGCTGGACGCTGGCTGGCTCATGCCGGGCGGCACTTCGCCTGGCGGCGCTGGACGCTGGCTGGTCATACCGCGCACTTCGCCTGGCCGGGCAAACCCGCCTGGCGCCGCGGCACGCTGGACGCTGGCTGGTCTATGCCGGGCGGCACTCGCCTCGCCGGGCGGCACGCTGGACGCTGGCTGGCCTGATGCCGGGCGCACCTGGCCACGCTGGCCGCCTAGGCCGGCGGCACTCGCCTGCGGGCGGCATCGCTGGACGCTGGCTGGCCTACGGGCGGCATCTGCCCGAGCGCCGGGCGGCATCTGCCACTGGTCGGCCTGGCCGGCGGCACTCGCCCGCGCACGCTGACGCTGGCTGGCCTGGCGCCGCGCACGCTGACGCTGGCTGGCTTGGCGCCGGGCTGCACTCGCCTATGCCGGGCGCACCCATCGCTGGTCGCCCGGCCGGGTCCGCTGACCGCCCCGTCTCGGTCCTATCGTGCTCGGTTCATTCCCGCTTTAGCTTGTTTGATCAGCCTCGAGTTTGGTCCAATCAGGTTATGGGTTTACCACGTGACATCGGATAAACATCAAGTCATCGAAAAGATAGCGAAAACTCGAGATAATTACAAAGACCCATTTAAAATGGAACATTTCGAAAGGATAAGCTTGGGCCCAAAGCGCAGGCCCATCACCCCAAGGCAAACCGACCTAGAGGTGGGTATATAGAGAGCAAGAGCAGAGGAGAAAGGCATCCCAAAACCAGAATTAGACTTAGAGCATCCCGCTAGCTTAGAAAAACTAGGGTTTAGTAGTTAGACTAGCGGAGCAAGGCTTAGGACGCTTGGCTGCCTGCGACTCTATCTTTTCTTTACATCGCAACTCTTTGTCTTCCGGAGAATCCTTGTACTCGCTTCCCTTATCTAATAAAACGCTTCGGCAAACAATTCAATTTCTATTTTTGTCTTCTGCTTACTTTGTCGATTTCGTGGCAACGCAGAGAATCCGACCTTCAGGAAAGTCGGGTTCACTTGGCTTTCCTCCGCAATCTTATTTATCGAAATTGACGGTGTGAATTTCGTTCTCAGCTTTGCTTGAAGGAGGGGGGACGGATTCTCTAACTCAAAACCACCGATCGATCAAAGTTCAGTATGACTTCTTCACAGCCCGCAACATCGATCTTTCGAGGATCGAGCAACGCCCGCACGGTCAAACCTCACAACGATCTCCTCGAATAGAACTCACGATCCAGGACATTGACGAGCACGGTATTGGTCGACACCGGATGCTCGCCAATATTATCTACAAAAGCACCTCGAGGATGGGCCGACCTAAGCTGCCCTACGGATGACCCCAGCCCAGTATTCGACTCTCGAGAAATTATGACCCTCGGTTCAACTAACCTCCTAGTCAGAGCCGAGCGCCGCCAAAACACGGAATTCTGGTGATCGATGGTCCAACATCCTACAATGCGATAGTTGGAACTCCCTGGCTAAACTCCATGAGAGCGCATCCCATCAACATTCCACCTATGCCTCAAGTTCCCAACGCCTTCGGGTCGACAATACATGGTAGTCATGGAGCAGCAGATCTACCTCACCGAACTAAAACGAAAAACTCTGGAAACCTCTCGGAAAGCAAACGATTCACAACTCACCGGAAACCTTCTGGCAGTCCCAAAGAGCCGAGGCCCCGAGGGGAAGCGTGAACCAACCTGCAGCCGGTGGTCTCAATCTGTCTCGACGATTCTTTCCTGAACGGTGTGTCGAGATCGAGCTAACCTCCGCGAACCAATGAAAGCAGAGCTCATCGCGGCCTCAAAAGAACCTCAGTACGCTCGCATGGGCTATGGAGGATATGCCGGAATCGACATTAGCGTAACATGTCACTTAACTTAACATCGCACCCAACTCACAAACCAGAAACAAAAGACGAAGTTGGGACCTGAGCGTCAGAGTCAATGAGGAAGTCGAAAGACTCCTCAAAGTAGGGTCGATAACAGAAGTCAGATATCCGACTGGCTCGCCAACCCCGCCGTGGTAAAAAAGAAAACGGCAAATGGCGGTCTGTCGTCGATTTCACGGATCTGAATAAAGCCTGTCCAAAGGATTGCTTCCCGCCCCACACATTGACCGACTGGTCGGGCAACCGCTGGAAACAAGCTTCTGTCATTCATGGACGCTTTTCCGATACAATCAGATCATGATGAATCCCGACGATCATGAAAAAATCTGCGCTCATCACGCATCGCTGAACGTATTGCTATAAGGTAATGCCTTTCGTCTTAAAACGCAGGTGCAATATATCAGCGACAATCAACAAAATGTTTGCCAACAGCTCAAAACTATGGAAGTATACATCGATGATATGCTCAGAAAATCTCTTTGACTAACACGCATCACATAGCCCACCTAGAGGAATGTTTTGCACGACTCAACCAGCATAACATGAAACTCAACCCGCAAAATGTAGATTCACAGGGCATCGAGAATTCTCGATACCTCGTGAACGATCGCTGAATCGAGGCCAACCCAAAACAAATCGACGACTGATAGAAATGGTCTCCCCGAACCAAGCGAAGTCCAGAGGCTAACCGAAGAGTCGCGCTGAACCGCTTCATCTCACGTCCACGGATAAGTGCCTACCATTTTACGACATTGAAGGGAAACAAGAAGTTCGAATGGTCCGAAAGCAATGTGAAAAGCTTTCCAGCAACTGAAACATTACAGCCACTCCACCAGTCCTCGCGAAACCGTGGAAGGAGAACTCTTTTCTCTATATCGCAGTTTCCGAACGGCGTCAGTGGCGCTTGATACGAAGAACGCGCTAACAAAACCAATCTTTACGTAGCAAGACATTACTGGATGCGAAACTCGATACTCTAATGGAAAAATTAGCATTCGCCGTCATAACCTCGCAAGAAAACTAAGACCATATTTCCAGTCTCACGCTATAGTGGTTCTCACCACGCTCCCGCCACGGATAATCCTGCATAGTCCAAGTCAATCCGAGGCTCGCGAAATGGGCAATCGAACTGAGTGAGTACGACGTCGAATACCGCCAAGGACGTGCAAAGTCCCAAGTACTGGCGGATTTCGGTAGAATTACCCACTAGAGACATGACTAACAAGGAACCAAACTCAACTTGGGTCCTCCACCGACGGATCTTCATCCAAACAAGGATCCGAATCGAATACGCTCACCTTCTCCAAACGGGAAACTTAGAACAGTCTTTCCGATTGGCTTTTCACGCTTCCAAACAATGAGGCAGAATACGGCACTCGCGCAGGATTGCGGCTGGCCCATGGGTTAAAAATCCGTAATATTCACGCTTACCGCGATTCTCAGTTAGTCGCCAATCAATACAGCGGAGAATATGAGGCAGAGACTAAAGGATGGACGATATCTAAAACTCGCCCAAGAGCTGGCTCGAATTTCGACCAGTTCGCCTCTGACCAGAATTCTCGCCGAAAACGCCCAGGCTGACGCTTTGGCTGCCCTCGCCAAGCTCAGATCCAGGGCTCCAAAGAGTAATCCCGTCGAATTCATCGAAAGCATCCGGAGCATCGACCACCAGTGGTCGCCAATCTAATCCAGGACGAGATTGAAGATGAAGAAGTCGAGGATCAGCCGAAGCGATGTGAACCCGACCGGTATGGCTGACAGCCCTTGGTTAGAACCTAATCCGAGCCTATATCGTGAATGGAACCTTACCACCCAAAATGGGCGCCCAGAAGTAAAACCTGCCGCACGGTATGTCACGATAGAGGGAGAAATTTATAAGTGGTGTTTCTGGTCCTCTCATGCAGAAGGGAAAGAGCAAGAGAATCATGAAGGAGGTCCATTCAGGATCATGCGAAATCATTCTGGCGAAGATCTCTCGTTAAAATCAAACGCCACGGTTATTACTGGCCAACCATGGTAAAGATTATGAAGTTCGCCCGAAGTGCTAAAATGCCAAAGGCATGCTCCAACAATCCATCAACCCGCTGAGATCCTCTCCTCGATCTCGCCCCTATCCTTTCATGCGATGGTCCATGGACATCGCCGGACCTATGCACCCATCAAAACAAAACGCCTCCTCCTAGTCCTTACGGATTTCTTTCCAAATGGATGAAGCGAATCCTACGCAAGTATCAAGGACACAAGTCGAGAACTTCTTCCGAAACATATCATAACTAGACATGGGTCCCGCATTTAAATCGTGAATGATAATGGATCTCAATTTATCTCTACTCGATTCAAGCATTCTGCTAAAATGGAAAATAATGACTTACAAAGTCAACTCCCGTGATATCCGCAATGCAATGGACAGGCAGAAACTATCAACAAACCGCCCTTGACGGACTCAAGAAACGCCAGACGCCAAGAAGGGCGATGGGCGAGGAGCTCAAGGAGTTCTTTGGTCGATCGCACAACCCCAAGACGGCTACGGTGAAACTCCATTCGCCTCTCGCTATGAACGGAATGTATGATCCCCGCGAAGTAGAATTTCCGAGTACGGAGAAGATTCCTCCCGAAGAGAGGATTTAAACGACGCTATGATGCTGGACAACTCGACTCATCAATGAGCCGCCGATTGCGGCACTCACCAATCCAGAATTACCAGCACGCCGCCGCAAGGTACTATAACTCAAACGCGCTTCATCAAGAGGTTCAAAGAAGGCGATTTAGTTTACGCAGTCTTCCAAAACACTGCCGAACCAAACGCAGGAAAACCGAGCAAACCGGAAGGACCGCATAAAGTCATAAAAGTAGTCCCACCAGGCTCATACCAAATCGCAAACATGCAAGACGCCAAAATCCCGAGAACTTGAATGCGATGCACTCAAAAATACTACCACTAAACGATAAAACGTGGTACAAAAGAACTACGAGATGGCTTGATCCCAGACAAGGGTATCGTGAGCAACTCGCCAATCGGCGGATTCAGCTATCCCCCAATTTAAAAGGGGAGTGGGCACGATATCAGATACTCCCACAAATTTCAAGACTCTAAAATTTTCAAACTTTTTTTTTCAATTTTTCAAAATCAGCCGAACGCCACAACAATGATCTAGTGTCCGCTAAGCCGCATTATCACATCCAAAACAAATCCCAGATGGCAAACACTTCACGAGGATTAGAATGTGGACGCCCTCGAAATCAAACTTACTACCCCTTGGTCCTCCAAAACGGAAACGATTTTCGCCAGTATTCGCAAAAGACATCCCCAAAGCCCGCGAACGCTTTCAACGCCGAGATGCGGCATAAGGAAAAATCAACTTTTCAAGATAGACGCCGCTAACGGAAGGACATTCTTTCCTCGCGAAACATTGCAGACGAAATCTTCGCTCTAAAACATACAAACGACTCTCAAACGGATCATTTCGTTGTTATGATCACAACAAACGTAACTCTAACGCCCTAAACGACAAATAGCCTCTCGAGGGTAGAACCCATTAAGGATAAACATAGCTAGCTATACAAGAAATCCAAAATTTTGGTCTAGCTCAGAAGGAAGAAGCCGACTCACGCCAAAACAAATCATATAAGCCGACAACAATTCGCTGATTTTAAACGGTAATGAAGCCAGGTTAAAATCGCAAACAGGCAAAACGAAGCCGCATTTGTCATCGCAGCCTCACCGAGAGTAAACCTAGGTCTTGCCCTAAACTCCAGCCACGCTGGATCTTGACATCTCATGCACATAGTATGGTATACAGATCCAAAAAATTTGTCTTTCACTTAAGCCTATTCCTTCAATGAA
>JAEACV010000519.1:0-15317 GCA_016432835.1 Brassica nigra
TGAGGTTCCTTCGAAACACCAGACCTTTCAAAGACTGTCCTTTCGAGAAACTTAAAACGCCAAACGCCCACGACGATTTTCCGAAAAGGAAGGATAACTATGACGGTTTATCTTATCCCCTCACATAAGAGATAAATGTCAAGTTTCCATAAGAGACATAAATGTCAAGTTTCCCGACAAAACACAAAGATGGACGAAATGGAAAAGCCCCACTCAGCCCATGAAGATAGACCGCCATGAGGAGTATATATGAGAGCTTTGAGCAAGAAGCAAACCAGATCACAAATTTTCGAAAGCACTTAGCACTAGAGATTTAAGCATTCTTTCTGTTTTCACTAGCAGCCGCGACTCAACTAGATGACTTAGCTAATCGGACTTACCGACCTTTCACAGCTCTTGTAGCTTACTTCTCACCTGTTGTTCACGCCAAAACGCTAATTCAGAAATAAGACCTTTCTTCCGCCATCTTTTACCATTTCTATTTTCAACTTCTACTTTATTTGATCATTTCTGCAGCGCCCAGCAGATATCCGGACCTTCAAGGAAGATCGGGTTAACTCTTTTCTCCACAAAATCTTTATCGAAATTGACGGTGCTAATTCTCGTTCCCACAAGGCTTTGCTGAGGGGTTACGGATCTATCTATCTCGCAACTGCACACGCCATCATGTCAGCCGACGCCACCAAGGATCAGCCAGCGCAGACGGAACACCCGCCGATGCCAACGCTGAGAAGACTCCAGCTGGAGACGCGCCCACAGTCAATGCTGATGCAAACACCGAGGCGCCAAGCAGATGAAGGAATCGGCGCATTTCAGGCGCTGGCGAACAACAGACAAGTTGATAACCTCGCCGCAAAAGGTCGATACCTTAATCATGAGGAGCATAAGCCGCTGATCCACCAAGGCACGGGCAGGAGACTCGACTTCGATCTCCCGGCACGAGAAAAGATGCCCAAAGAGCCCATTTCGAGGAAACGGCTCCAAAGGACAGCAAACGACCTCGCGAACCTTCCACTCCCGGCCAAGGAAACAAGGAAAGCGACGCCGAAAGATCGATCTGATATCAGCGACCGATCGATCCTTCCGGCGAAGACGCTGACATCCACCCCTGTGAGAACCCGGCCAGTCCGCCGCAGACGGTATCCTTCGACAGCCAGCATGACGTAAGAGGAAGAAGAACTCTACCGATGGAGAGCAGGAAGAACTCGAAGATCAAACTCGATCTATCGCGACCAGCCGACAGGTTCGAGGAACGCCGCATAGCAATAACGAGATCCATGATCTCCGCGGAATCTCAAAAGACCGGCTGAAAGCGTGAAAAGAATCCATCAGCGCACCAGTTCCACCGATCGAGCAGACTTCTCGGAAGCACGAAAACGCCGCTCACCACTGGATCACGGAACACGATCTCAGATCCGTGGAAGATCAAATCCCGCCTATGACTGCGGACGACGGATCCTAAGTCGCACCTGCAGTCCTTCCAGATCGCAATGGGTAGGTGCAAACTCCGAGCGAACGGACGCAGGTCATTGTTCTTCGCCGAAAGCACCTCAAAGGTGCTGCGCCGAAAGTGGTTCTCCTACCAAAAGGAACTCCATCTAAGCTTCCACACCGGCCTCGGCGCTTTCAAACAAGCATCTATGTTCATGGAGAGAAACGCCCGACGGATCTATGGAGTCTAGCTCGAAGACGAAGTCGCCCGCGATTTCAAGGTTCAAACTGGTGATGGCCAGAGTAACGGCATCAGCGATAATGTCGCAATCGACTGAGGAAAACTCTCGTACAAGTCGGTTCAAAGTGGATACTACTGAAAAGCCGCTGACAATCCAGGATACTTCCACAAGGCAACGGACTTCATCATCATGGAAGAAGAGATGAAGCTTCTATCGCAGTATAACGGACCGCAGAAAACCGCCCAAGAAGAAACCCTCTCAGAATCTACAAATACGCCCATCACTTAAGGGAAGACGCCCAGGGCAGCATAACTACGCCATCAACTCGAGCAAGGCAAACCTCCGAAACACCTGACCAGGAACCAGTACAAGGATAACTCCTATTGCGAAGTTCCACGGAGACCGAGGTCACTCCACCGCGAACTGCAAGGTTCTGCTGCCGCCGCGAAAACTCCTCACCGCGAGCTATCAAAGGTCAAGAGTATAAAGGACTTGCTCCTCGACCGCCCAAAGACTAACAAAACTGTTCCAGGACCGCGCTAATCGAAACCAATCGGGAAAAGCTGAAGAAGACAGGACGCTAAGGGAACAACAGCTCGCCAGAGGGTAAACATGATCATCGGAGGATCACAGTTCTACCAAGACTTGTCTCATCGATAAAAGCCTACGGGCGAAAAGCCGAGACCAGTTCCAACTGGTTCTGCAAGCCATGTTCCTAACCACACAATCGCTGAGGAACACGACCGCTTGAATCGACAAACCTCACTATATCCTTTGGTAATCGAATCGGTCATCCAGGATCTCGGTCGGCCGCATTCTCGCCGATACGAAGCACGGTCAACGCCATCTTCCGCGACACCCTCTACAGGATGAAGATCCCACTTGGGAAGTCGCCCCCGAGCCAAAACCTTTGACGGGTTTCGGGCCACTACCATGACCTCGAAAATTAAACTCCTACCATGGCAAAGGAAGTTAAAGATCGCCGAAGTTTGTAGTCGACAACCCGCCATCTACAACGCCATCATGGGAACCCTTCGATCAACTCCATGAAGGCAGTACCGCCCACATATCACTCTGTATCGTTCCCGACCACCGAACCGCAGCCATCCGGTAGTCGAAATGCCGAGACTCGCTACCTAGCCGAAGTTCAAATTGCGAAAAGATCGAACGCCTCGCGCCAACCCAAACGAGCAAAGGAATCACACAACATTCCCGGAAGACTCAAGAAAGATGATCCAGAATCATCCAACAGGCAACGATTCAAGACGACGACAAAGCTCAATCCACCGCCGAAGAGCGATTTACCGACTTCGCGACAAACCCACTGATCCACCAGCACGATCGAACGGCAACGCGACGGGAGTAAAACGTCCACCGCAACTATCAGAACTACGAGATGGCTTCGATCCTAAAGAGGTATCGAGAGCAGCCTGTCGAAACCCGCGAAGTTCAGCTATCCCTCCAAAAGGGGACTGCGCGATAATTCTATATACTCCCACAAAACGCAAAAATCCGAGATATGTATTTTAACTTCTAAATTTTAATAAAATTTTTCTATCTTCATGCTCACTTAAACGCGATCAACGCTTCGAAAACGAAAATCATATCTTCAAAAGAAACGCCGAGACGCCGAACTTCTTTAAAAGATAACAAAACTCAGATATCCGCGAA
Source organism: Brassica nigra (assembly GCA_016432835.1). Classification (NCBI taxonomy): domain Eukaryota; kingdom Viridiplantae; phylum Streptophyta; class Magnoliopsida; order Brassicales; family Brassicaceae; genus Brassica; species Brassica nigra. The sequence continues at coordinate 3,345 of JAEACV010000519.1, forward strand.
AAGACAGTCCACCAGCGAATTTAAAATAACTCACTCCGATTGGCCCCACGGACGCCATAAGAAACGCTTCACTCAATACAAAATCGAAGTCAGACCTACAAGGTCCTCTTTACATCCGACAAGGATATCATAGCTATACAAGAAACCCAAAATTTTGGTTTAGCATCTCGATAAACTCAAGATAGCTCGATTCTTTAACACAAGTCATATAAGCCGCATCAGTCACGGACTTTAAACGAAAAGAATCAGGAAGAAATCACTAACAGCAAAACGAAGCCGATCAGTCATCGCGACAGCCTCAAAGCTGAGAGTAAACCTAGGTCTTGCCCTAAACCCAGCTTGCTGGATCTTGACATCTCACAGACATAGTATCGTGATACTTGATCCCAAAACTCTTATCTCAAACCTACGCCGCTTAAAGACATATCCCGAACTCAAAAGATTTAGCGAAACGACCGACGAGGGAAAAGATCGAACAACGAAAACCTAATGGACGGCGAGATCTACCTGGCGCCGGGCATCGGACGCTGGCTGGCTCTGGCGCCGGGCCGCACTTCGCTCATGGGCGGCATCGGACGCTGGCTGGTTTCGCCGGCTGCACTCGCCTCATGGCTGCATCGCTGGACGCTGGTTGGCTCTGGCGCCGCTGCACCTCGCCTGGCCGCGCAAACTCCGCCTGGCGCCGCGCACGCTGGACGCTGGTTGGCTGGCGCTGGCGGGCACTCGCCTGGCGCGCCGGGCGGGCTGACGCTGGTTGGCTCATACGGGTTGGCACTGCCACGCTGGTCGGCTCATGCCGGGCGCACTCGCCTGGCCGCACGCTGGACGCTGGCTGGCTCAAGGCCATGCACTGCCCGGCGAAGGCACCCGCCACGCTGGGTCGGGTTCGGCGCCAGTACTCTCGCCTGATGCTGCACGCTGGACGCTGCTGCCCATGCCGCGGCATCGCTGGACGCTGGCTGGCTCGGCGCCAAGGCATTCCTCGCCCATACCGCGGCACTCCATCAGCTGGTCGGCCCGGCGTCCACCTTAATTCTCGTCTCCGTCTCGTCCTATCGTGTCTGCTTCATTCTCGCTTTAGCTTGTTTGATCAGCCTCGTGAGTTTGGTCCAATCAGGTTATGGTGGTTTACCCGATTCCACGACATCGGATAAACATCAAGTCATCGAAAGATAGCGAAAACTCGAGATAATTATAAAGACCTATAAAATGGAACATTCGAAAGAGATAAGCTTGGGCCCAAAGCGCAGGCCCATCACCCCAAGGCAAACCGACCTAGAGGTGGGTATATAAGGAGAGCAAGAGCAGAGGAGAAAGGCATCCCGAAAACCGGAGAATTAGACTTAGAGCATCCTGCTAGCTTAGAAAAACTAGGGTTTAGGTAGTTAGACTAGCGAGCAAGGCTTAGACGCTGGCTGCCTGCTAATTCTATCTTTTCTTTACATCGCAACTCTCTTTGTCTTCCGGAGAATCCTTGTACTCGCTTCCTTATCTAATAAAACCGGGCAAACAATTCAATTTCTATTTTTTGTCTTCTGTTTACTTTGTCGATTTCGGTGGCAACGAGAGAACTGACCTTCGAAAGTCGGTTCACTTGGCTTTCCTCCGCAATCTTATTTATCAAAATTGACGGTGGAATTTCGTTCCTACGCTAAGGAGGGGGGACGGATTCTAACTCGAAAACCACCGATCGATCAAAGTTCAGTATGACTTCTTCACAGCCCGCAACATCGTATCTTTCGAGGATCGAGCAACGCCCGCACGGTCAAACCTCACAACGATCTCCCTCGTAATAGAACTCACGATCCAGGACATTGACGTAAGCAGGGTATTGGTCGACACCGGATGCTCGCCAATATTATCTACAAAAGCACCCTCGAGGATGGGCGCCGACCTAAGCCCCACGGATGACCCCAGCCCAGTATTCGACTCTCGAGAAATTATGACCCTCGGTTCAACTAACCTCCTAGTCAGCCGAGCCGCCAAAACACGGAATTCTGGTGATCGATGGTCCAACATCCTACAATGCGATAGTTGGAACTCCCCGCTAAACTCCATGAGAGCGATCCCATCAACATTCCACCTATGCCTCAAGTTCCCAACGCCTTCGGGTCGAGACAATACATGGTAGTCATGGAGCAGCGAGATCTACCTCGCTACCAACTAAAACGGAAAAACTCTGAAATCAAAACTCTCGAAAAGCAAACGATTCACAACTCGAAACCTTCTGGCAGTCCCAAAGAGCCGAGGCCCTGAAGGGAAGCGGAACCAACCTGCGAACCGGTGGTCTCAATCTGTCTCGACGATTCTTTCCCGAACGGTGTGTCGAGATCGAGCTAACCTCCGCAACCAATGAAAGCAGAGCTCATCGCGCCTCAAAAGAACCTCAGTACGCTCGCATGGCTAGGAGGATATGCCGGAATCGACATTAGCGTAACATGTCACTTAACTTAACATCGACCCAACTCACAAACCCGTAAAACAAAAGACGAAAGTTGGGACCTGAGCGCGCCACCGCAGTCAATGAGGAAGTCGAAGACTCTCAAAGTAGGGTCGATAACAGAAGTCAGGTATCCGACTGGCTCGCCAACCCCGCCGTGGTAAAAGAAAAACGGCAAATGGCGGTCTGTGTCGATTTCACGGATCTGAATAAAGCCTGTCCAAAGGATTGCTTCCCGCCCCACACATCGACCGACTGGTCGGCAACCGCGGAAACAAGCTTCGTCATTCATGGACGCTTTTTCCGATACAATCAGATCATGATGAATCCCGACGATCGCTAAAAACTGCGCTCATCACAGACCGCTGAACGTATTGCTATAAGGTAATGCCTTTCGGTCTTAAAACGCAGGTGCAATATATCAGCTAATGTCAACAAAATGTTTGCCAACAGCTCGCAAAACTATGGAAGTATACATCGATGATATGCTCGTGAAAATCTCTTTGACGAACACGCATCACATAGCCCACCTAGAGGAATGTTTTGCACGACTCAACCAGCATAACATGAAACTCAACCCGCAAAATGTAGATTCGCAGGGCATCGAGAATTCCTCGATACCTCGTGAACGATCGCTGAATCGAGGCCAACCCAAAACAAATCGACGACTGATAGAAATGGTCTCCCCGAGAACCAAGCGAAGTCCAGAGGCTAACCGAAGAGTCGCGGCGTTGAACCGCTTCATCTCACGGTCCACGGATAAGTGCCTACCATTTTACGAGACATGAAGGGAAACAAGAAGTTCGAATGGTCCGAGCAATGTGAAAAGCTTTCCAGCAATTGAAACATTACCTAGCCACTCCACCAGTCCTCGCGAAAACCGTGGAAGGAGAACCTCTCTATATCGCAGTTTCCGCGAACGGGCGTCAGTGGCTCCTTGATACGAGAAGAACGCTAACAAAACCAATCTTTACGTAGCAAGACATTACTGATGCGAAACTCGATACCTCTAATGGAAAATTAGCATTCGCTGTCATAACCTCGCAAGAAAACTAAGACCATATTTCCAGTCTCACGCTATAGTGGTTCTCACCACGCTCCCGCCACGGATAATCCTGCATAGTCCAAGTCAATCCGAGGCTCGCAAATGGGCAATCGAACCGAGTGAGTACGACGTCGAATACCGCCAAGGACGTGCAAAGTCCCAAGTACTGGCGGATTTCTTGGTAGAATTACCCACTAGAGACATGACTAACGAGGAACCAAACTCAACTTGGGTCCTCCACGCCGACGGATCTTCATCCAAACAAGGATCCGAATCGAATACGCTCACCTTCCAAACGGGAAATCCTGAACAGTCTTTTCCGATTGGCTTTTCACGCTTCAAACAATGAGGCAGAATACGGCACTCGCCGCAGGATTGCGGCTGGCCCATGGGTTAAAAATCCGTAATATTCACGCTTACTGCGATTCAGTTAGTCGCCAATCAATACAGCGGAGAATATGAGGCGAGACGAAGGATGGACGATATCTAAACTCGCCCAAGAGCTGGCTCGAATTTCGACCAGTTCGCCTCGACCAGAATTCCTCGCCGAAAACGCCCAGGCTGACGCCTTTGCCCTCGCCAAGCTCAGATCCAGGGCTCCAAAGAGTAATCCCGTCGAATTCATCGAGCATCCGAGCATCGGACCACCAGTGGTCGCCAATCTAATCCAGGACGAGATTGAAGATGCGAAGAAGTCGAGGATCAGCCGGAAGCGGATGTGAACCCGACCGGTATGGCTGCGACAGCCCTTGGTTAGAACCAATCCGAGCCTATATCGTGAATGGAACCTTACCAAAAAATGGGCGCCCGAAGTAAAACCTGCCGCACGGTATGTCACGATAGAGGGAGAAATTTATAAGTGGTGTTTCTCTGGTCCTCTCATGGCATGCGCAGAAGGGGAAAGAGCAAGGAGAATCATGAAGGAGGTCCATTCAGATCATGCGGAAATCATTCTGGCGGAAGATCTCGCGTTAAAATCAAACGCCACGGTTATTACTGGCCAACCATGGTAAAGATTGCAGAAGTTCGCCTGAAGTGCTAAAATGCCAAAGGCATGCTCCAACAATCCATCAACCCGCTGAGATCCTCTCCTCGATCTCGTCCCCCTATCCTTTCATGCGATGGTCCATGGACATCGCCGACCTATGCACCCATCAAAACAAAACGCTTCCTCCTAGTCCCACGGATTTCTTTTCCAAATGGGTAGAAGCGAATCCTACGCAAGTATCAAGGACACACAAGTCGAGAACTTCTCTCGAAACATATCATAACTAGACATGGGTCCCGCATTTAAATCGTAATAGATAATGGATCTCAATTTATCTCTACTGATTCAAGCATTCTGCTAAAATGGAAAATACGACTTACAAAGTCAACTCCCAGATATCCGCAATGCAATGGACAGGCAGAAACCATCAACAAAACCGCCCTGACGGACTCAAGAAACGCCAGACGCCAAGAAGGGCGATGGGCGAGGAGCTCAAGGAGTTCTTTGGTCGATCGCATAACCCCAAGACGGGCTACGGTGAAACTCCATTCGCCTCGCTTACGGAACGGAATGTATGATCCCCGAAGTAGAATTCCCCGAGTACGGAGAAGATTCCTCCCCAAAGAGAGGATTTAAACGACGCCATGATGCTGGACAATCTCGACTCATCAATGAGCCGCACCAGGCACTCATTCAATCCAGAATTACCAGCACGCCGTCGCAAGGTACTACAACTCAAACGCGCGCCATCGCAGGTTCAAAGAAGGCGATTTAGTCTTACGAAAAGTCTTCCAAAACACTGCCAACTAAACGCAGGAAAACTGGAGCAAACGGGAAGGACCGCATAAAGTCATAAAAGTAGTCCGACCAGGCTCATACCAAATCGCAAACATGCAAGACGCCAAAATCCCGAACTTGAATGCGATGCACCTCAAAAAATACTACCACTAAACGATAAACGCGGTACAAAAGAACTACGAGATGGCTTGATCCCTAGAAGGGTATCGAGGCAACTCGCCAATCGGCGGATTCAGCTATCCCCCAATTTAAAAGGGGAGGGGTACGATATCAGATATCCCACAAATTTCAAGACTCTAAAATTTTCAAACTTTTCACGACTTTTTCAAAATCAGCCGAGACGGCCACAACAGCGGATCTAGTGTCCACTAAGCGATTATCACATCCAAAACAAATCCCGATGGCCAAACACTTCACGAGGCATTGTGAATGTGGACGCTTCTCCCTGGTCAAACTTACGCCCTTGGTCCCGCTGGCCCAAAACGGAAACGACAGTTTTCTGGCTGCGCAGCATTCGCAAAAGACATCCCCAAAGCCCGCAAACGCTTCAACGCCGATGCATAAGGAAAAATCAACCTTCAGCATCAGACGCCGCTAACGCCAAGGACATTCTTTTCCGCAAAACATTGCAGACGAAATCTTCGCCTCTAAAACATACAAACGCATCCTCAAAACGGTATCATTTCGCTGTTGCTGATCACAACAAACTAACTCTAACGCCCTAAACAGACAAATAGCCGCCTTCGAGGGTAGCTCTCTTACATCCGACAAGGATAAACATAGCGCTATACAAGAAATCCAAAATTTTGGTCTAGCTCTTCAGAAGGAAGTAGCTCGACTCACCAAAACAAATCATATAAGCCGACAACAATTCATGGATTTTAAACGGTACGAAGTCAGGTTAAAATCGCAAACAGCAAAACGAAGCCGATTTGTCATCGCAAAGCCTCAGTCCGAGAGTAAACCTAGGTCTTGCCCTAAACTCCAGCCACGCTGGATCTTGACATCTCACGACATAGTATGGTATACGATCCAAAATTTGTCTCTTCACTTAAGCCTATTCTTTCACGAAGTTTTCAGAATCGGTAAACCGCTGAAAATCTCGCTTTATGCATACAATAGTAACGGTGATCATCGGGAACTAGGAATGAGACGACAACTCACACCTCCTTCTCATACTTCAAAGAAAAACTGAAGTTCATAAATAATCAAAACGCTTCATAGATTGAGATCGCTGAAATTCAAACAAAACCCCATAAAAGGCAGGGATTCGCCACCAACGCCAGTCCCGTGAATACATCATGGCCTCTTAAACGGCCGAAACATAAAACGAAATCCCAGAAGGGATTGATAGACCTAGACGCCCTGTGAGCGCCATCTTCATCCTCACTGCACAGGACAGCTCGCCGCTTCTCCTCAAGATCGCCACTACCCGTCCGCTTCACCCTCGCAATCTTCTCCCACGCCCCCCGATCTTCGAATTTCGAGGTCGGAGCTGGTGCATTCGCTTGCAGACCGGCGAGGATCGACTCGAATCTCCTCGGTGGCTCACCTCCTTTCACAGACGATAATCTGGCTTCCTCCAAGTCCAAAGACGGGCCTCGCTACCTCGGCAACTCGAGCTCGCTCAGACTCCTCGATCCCCGCTAAAGCCAAGTCCTCTTACGGACAGCTATCAAGGACTCAAACAGGATGGCCATCCTCGCCGACGACCATAGAAGTCGCCATGGCATCAGCAACCTCCGAGGTTCTACGGGCGCTCATCTCCTCGTGAGCCTGAACCTTCTCGAAGACGGCGGACTCCGAGGATTTACCTTTCTTTCTTCACCTCGAGTAACGAGCTAGCGGTCTTCCTAAGGTCGCGCCAAGATCGCTGATACTAACCTCGCTGGGACGCCCGGGCGCATGGGTATCCTCGATACCGCACGCGCCTTAGTACGCTTCAACGCTTCGCGACGACTCTTCCTTCGATAGACGAATGACTTCCCGCGACTCGCCAAGCATTCCACGATCAGAGACAAAACTGTCCGCAAAAGGAAAGAGTAAGTATCATCGCAAAAAAAAAACGTGCAAGAGTTACGGACAAAATCGAACCTTGAACGATGACGCCAATGGCTCAGAGGTCGCTTCCTCGCCTTTCGCGACTTCTTTTTTCCCGACGCTGGGCCAGCTCTTGCCCTTCCTTTGGCAGTGGCTGCACCAGCCGCTGGCAGTCCTAAGACAAGTTCCTCTTCACGGGGAAGAGGTGCAGATTCTATCGCATCATCTCTTCCGAGATCACGATCGGGCAGTCAAGAACCCGATGGATGGATCTGAACATCGAGAGTCTGTTCAGGAACAATAACCCTTCGTGGACGGGAGGGCATCGGATGGGACTTCAGAACTGGAACCAAAGGAGCAGGCAAAGGAGTTGGAGCCGCTGAAGAAACATCGGCGCCTCGTCCTCGCCGCTTCGAGCCTTCGCAGCACTACCGATAGCTTAGCCTTGAAAGAATCAAACCCATCAGTCAGGGACGGAATACCTTCAACGCCTGAACGGCGGAGCTTGACTGGCCGGAACCGACGGAGCTTCGCCGCCTCGCCCATCTCAACATCGAACCATTCTTTTAACTTGGGATGAAGACATTTTCTTCTCGAGAGGAAAAGAGAGAATTTGGAAAGATGTGAAGAATGAGAAGGAGGGTTGGCTACTTATAAGAAAAAGAGGAGAAGACACAGTTCTTCAAGGAAAATCCTTAGCCAAAGATTTCGATTTTCAAAAATTAGATCACTCACCGCGAAAATCGCCTCCCACCTTACGGGCTGGGGCTAACTGTTGGGGTCAAAACGGTTATCTCAAATCTACGGCTAAAGACCTTCCGAAACTCAAAAGATTTCCGCAAACGACCGACGAGGGAAAGATCGAACAACTAAAACTCCACGGACGGCGAGATTCATCTGGCGCCGGCGCACGCTGGACGCTGGCTGGTTCGCGCGGGCACCTCGCCTGGCGCCGCGGCACGCTGGACGCTGGCTGGCTCGCCGGGCACTCGCCTGGCGCCGGGCGGCACGCTGGACGCTGGCTGGTTTGGCGCTGGGCACTGCCTGGCGCTGGCGCACTGCCCATGCCGGGCGGCACTGGCCACGCTGGCCGCCCTGCCGCGGCACTCGCCTGGCGCCGGGCGGCATCGGACGCTGGCTGGTTGGGCCACGGCATTCGCCTATGCCGGGCGGCACTGGCCACGCTGGTCGGCCTGGCGCCGCGCACTCGCCTGGCGCCGGCGCACGCTGGACGCTGGCTGGCTCGGCCGGCGGCACCGCTCCGCTATGCACGCTGGATGCGGGCTGGCCTGGCGCGCGGCATCTGCCTCATACGGGCGGCACCCATCGCTGGTCGGGTTCGGCCGGTCCATGACTTCGCCCCGCCTCGGTCCTATCGCCGGTTCATTCCCGCTTTAGCTTGTTTGGATCAGCCCTCGAGTTTGGTCCAATCAGGCTATAATGGTGGTTTACCCGATTCCACGACACATCGGATAAACATCAAGTCATCGAAAGATAGCTGAAAACTCGAGATAATTACAAAGACCGAAAATGGAACATTCGAAAGGATAAGCTTGGGCCCAAAGGCGAGGCCCATCACCCCAAGGCAAACCGACTTAGAGGTGGGTATATATGAGAGCAAGAGCAGAGGAGAAAGGGATCCCAAAACTGAATTAGACTTAGAGCATCCTGCTAGCTTAGAAAAGCTAGGTTTAGTAGTTAGACTACTGAGCAAGGCTTAGACGCTTGGCTGCCTGCGACTCTATCTTTTCTTTTACATCGCAACTCTCTTTGTCTTCCGGAGAATCCTTTGTACTCGCTTTCCTTTATCTAATAAAACGCCTTCAGGCAAACAATTCAATTTCTATTTTTTGTCTTCGCTTACTTTGTCGATTTCGTGGCAACGCAGAGAATCCGGACCTTCGTGGAAAGTCGGGTTCACTTGGCTTTCCTCCGCAATCTTATTTATCTAAAATTGACGGTGTGAATTTTGGTTCCACATATACGAGATCCCAAACATGTCTCTTATCGCTACACCTAACGCCGCTAAAAGTAGCATACGGACCAAGCACAAAAAAGAGTTAGGATAATGGCGACTACTCGTGATCCTTCTACACTTAACGAAAGTATAAATCAAAACAAAAGACTAAATCTCGCAAATTTTCATATTCATAAAAGCCACAAAAGACGGCAGGATTCAAAGCCACCAACGCCAGTCCCAAAACATAAGAATGCAACCTCCAACGGTCGCAGGATAAAATTACTAAAACGCCACGCACGCCAAAAATTCAATTCACAAAAGGAAGTCAACATTGAGAAACCGGATGCGGAAATCCCAAATGAACTAGCAGGCTGGTCCACTTCCTCATTCACGCCGAGCATTCTCACCATCCTCGGCGCGTCATCAGCTCGCCTCCATCAGATCCTCGAAACCTCGATAGTTCCCATAGTCTCCGGACTCTTTCTTCTACCGAGGAACCAAGGACTCAGCATGAGCACATTCGCCATGAAATCCTTCATTTCAGCAATCTCGAATCGAAGAGAAACCGGTTCTGAGACTTGTAAAGGTTTACGATCAACCCCGCACTCGCTGAAATCACCAAAAACTCCCGAGCTTCTTTAAAACATTGAAACTCAGCAGCAACGATTCTCCCGCCTTGCCACCTCCAACCATCCTTCTTCCTCTCCTTTCCGCCAGACGAGCCCGAGCATAAAGCTCAGCTTGATTCGCTTCTGAGCCTTCACCTCTTGTCGAACCGAAAAGCTCTCGCCCGCCTGTGGTCTCAAGTTGGCAATCCTGGATTTGCGGAAACTCGAAGTCAAGCTACCGCTAAACACTCTTAGTCCCTGCATAAAACTCAAGATCAGCAAGCATGCTTATACAAATTTAAACGCAAGGTTAAGAAGTTCGGGGCCAAACCTCGTTGACACGCTGGGAGCCTTCGCAAAACCCTTGTTTCTCCTCATCCTCCAGCTAACTCGTCAGTAGTAAACTCGGAGGAAGGCCATCAAAGAAGTTGTTAGGTGGAAAACCACTGGCTCCGCCTTTTTCCGTTGGAGCAAAACTAGGTTTTTCTCCCAACGGTGAAGGACTTTCCAAGCCTTCCCATCATCGATTTCCTTCCCCTTACGAGATCTCTGTGCGCCTCCGAGTGGGAGCCGCGTGACAGGTTCAGCCATACGACGGACAGGACCGCTGGACCGATAAAGCCTAACCGCCTCGGATCCGTTCGAGGGTGAAGGATTTCCAGAAAAACGGCCTTTGACGAAGAAGATCTCTCTTGACAAAGACGTCACCAGGCAAATGCGCGTAGGATTGTTCCCTACAAACGAAAATTTTTCACTAAACTCGCACTACCAAAAGGTGAGATGACAACAGAGTTTTCGCCAGATACCTCGTTGAAGTTCCATGCTCGCGAAATAGATGGAGGCAGCTCTCCTCGACAGACTCGCCATCTATTTGAACAAAGAAGAAACGCCCTGCCACTATTTGGGATTCGGCGTAGTCCCCTGAATCCAGCCATATCCTTCTTAGGCAGCATGGAATAGTAACCGCTCACTCCCGTCCGCCGAAAGTGCCCCAAAGACCTTCAAATCATCGACCAAGATCAATCCCGAAGTTCAGAAGCATATCAGTACGCCAAGCCAACTCTCCAAGGCAGGAACGCTGAGTTGGTTGATCGAAGTTCAAGCGTGAAGCGCATCTAACAATGGCACCAGGAATTGGGAACCACATACGGCAGACGTGAAGAAAGCTTCAGAACATGTAAAGAAACCATGGAGGATTCCTTGCACTCGCTACCAACGGAATCTGAATTTGACTCCTTCAGAACCTGGTAAAATCTCAAGAACCTTGAGATATTGACGAGAAACCAAGCTCGGCGCAAAAGGAGCACCGGGCTGCCTCAAAGGCCTCCTCGGAACAGGGATCTCTGGCAGAGTTGGGGGCAAACCTACAAGGACTCGTAATATCGCGATTTTCCTCCTCGACCGACTCCGCTTTACCGCTACATGGGCAGGAGAGTCATCCGAGGATGAATGGGAAGAAGAGTTTCTCTTTGAGGATCTTGAAGACATTATTCTTAAAGAGAGAGAAAGGATTCTTGAGAGAGAGAGTAAAAACCTTGTGATGAAGTAAGAATGAGATTTCTTAGGGAAATCGGCCGATTCCTACATCAACAAGGGTCCGCGGTCCCGATCAGCACATCAACTCTATACCTGTGCTAAAACATACATCAACTCTTGTTTTTTTCAAATTTCATACATAAACTCAGACTTTTAGGTTATTTCATACATTGACCAGCTTACCGTTAGTCAAATTATAACGGAGCCTTATGTGGACTTAACGGGTGATTATGTGGATTTACAGGTTTATTACGTGGATAATAATACACAGTTTAAGCAAAACGACGTCGTATTGATCTTTAATGAAACTGTGTCGTTTTGATAATTGACAAACAAGACTTCATCTTTGTCGTTGAAGTCGCGACAGAAAGAAGAAAAAAAACAGAGTCCGAGAGAAAGAGAGAAAGGAAGAAACGAAATTGGGAAGAAGAATTGCAAAGCTAGGGGTTAGAAAGACGATTCAGAAGAGCTGAAAGCACATATAAGAGAGAATTGTTGAATGAGGTAAGTTCAAACCTATTATTTGAGAAAATTAATGGGTTTCTGTTTTGTAAAATA